>JAQIXP010002646.1:0-14629 GCA_034700285.1 Proteroiulus fuscus
GTAAATTTAATTGTCCTTCATAAAAAATCAAACCCCGTCAATTTATGTTTAGCCATTATTGATTAATTTGTACCTTCCCATAGGAGCATGCATTTTTTAAAAGTGTGGACAGCCCCCTTAAAAAGCATTTAAGATTCGGGACATGAAATTAAAGTACATTTTTAGGCCTTAGAAACACTAAAGCAGTAATTCAAGATCTAGAACTTAAGTTTAATAGTTAAGATAAGCACATTTAAAAAAAAGTAGGTTTACTCATAAATATAAAGAATTTCTTGAATGTTTTTGTATTTTTATTTATTTTGCATAGGTGTTATACTAGAGGGATATACGGCTCCTTTTTTTTCAAATTGCGGCAAAGATGGCAGAAAATTTACAGAAACGGTTGCAGCAAGAGGTGGAAAAATATAAAGCTGTGCAAAAAGGTAGTAATATCGTTAATTAATTAAAAGTGTCTGCTTGTGCTTGTTTGTGCATAGATAATTAATTTTAAATCAGGAATTGACAAATTGCAGAGTATCAAAAAGTTATGGCTTTAAGACAGCAATTAGATGGGCAATCCATGGAAAACAATGTTGTTAAAGAGGTCATATCCATTTATATAATTGACATTAACTGAATATTGTTGAGTTCATCAATAATGATATAGACATTATTTACATATTTTAGGAGCTTAGTCTATTAGAACCTGGAGCAAGTGTGTTCAAATTAATGGGCCCCGTTTTGGTTAAGCAAGATTTGGAAGAAGCCAGACAAAACGTGGACAAGCGAATTGAATATATCACAAATGAAATGTGAGTGGATGTAATCATTATTGACTTATCAAAATGTACCTCTATAACTTGCCCTCTCATTACAATTTTTTTTCCATAATAGAGCTAAAAAATTTTCATAAAATAGTTTCCATAATTTGTATTAAGTTCGTGATGTACACCTTATTTTTGGGGGAAAAATTGTGATGAGAGTGCTACCATGGCACAACTTTAATAATACCAGTAGCATCATTTCATATTTCTTGAGGGGGGTAGGGGGAATGCTTGGTGTATATAACTTGCCTACCCTGGCAGCCCTTTTTTATTTAGAATTTTTATTATTATTATTTTTTTTTGGGGGGGGGGAGCTTTAGCACCTTCACTCCCCCCCCCCCTTTCATTCCCCTCCATAATAATTTGTATGCATTGAACAATAGCTGTAACACCTAATTATTATGTAGATTATGTAATAATGGGTGGCACATTTATTTAGTTATGGTATTGTACTTTATGCAGGATGAACATGATATTAAAGGTGGAATTATCCTATTTTGTAACTGAAATGGAAAATCCCAGAGCTGACTTTCCAAACTTTTATGTCATCATCGCAATTTTGTATCTTGCTGATATTAATCATGTGGTTTTTTTTCTACTTATGAATTACCGTATTTTACTTTTGTTCTAGTAAACGGCACGAGGCAAACTTACAAGAGCTTGACAAAAAGCAGGAAAATCATCGTGAATCTCTCAACAAACTTCAGCAACAGTTACAACAGGTGCAAATGAAAGCTGCAATGCAGGCTTGAAAGTGCACCTATAGAGATTTTTCTATTAAAATATGAAAAAGAATTACCACAAATAATTCTTAGTTTGAAAAAGCTTAAGTTTATCATCGAATTTCCGTCTATTTGCTTTGAATTATGTAAAAAAATATTATTATGACGACAATTGAAAAAGGTGTGATTTTGTAATTCCTTATTACTTATTAAAGGAAAAATGGATTTTGTTTAAAAAGGATATCCTGAATATTAGTTGTCATTGTGTAAAGGTGTTCTCATAAAATACACCTGGGTTAAGCTGATTTGATAAAAATTATTGACGTCAAAAGGAAAATCTAAAGGAAGTGTTTTTAGTTCCTCAATGATATCCAAATTTTTTAGCAATACACCCAGTATAAAAGCAAACCAAAATGGGAATAAATTTCATATTAAATTTAGGAAGCACTGTTAATACGACCTTCTAGGCCTCCGTATTACATTTTATTAAATTTCAAAATTATTTGTTTAATAATATATTATCTTAAAACTTAAAATAATTAGCGCCCGATACATCAATTTTTTAAGTAGAATATTATTGCCCAAAAAAACATAAAATTAACACTCAAATTATTTGACAAGTGTAATTTGGCATTCCGAAGACTCCGTAGAATTAATTCAAAACAAAATTTATTCAAAATGGCGGCTTTTCGTTACACGCATGCTATCGTTTGCCGAGTCCCAAATAGCTTTAAAACTCAAGCAATTGGCGTAACTAACGATGTTAATTTCGAAGATGCTAAAAAACAACACGAAGATTATTGTCGTGCATTAAGGCAAGTCGGTCTTGATGTCATAGAACTGCCAGCTGATGAAACATTGCCAGACTGCGTGTTTGTTGAGGATACCTCCGTTGTGTGCAACGGCGCCGTTCTCATCACCCGACCCGGTCATCCGGCTCGCAGGAAAGAGGTAAGCGCAATTTTTTAACACTGAATTTATACAGAGAGACTTATATCATTGTAATCTAAACCCCATTTCAGCCGTAAATTTTTAAAGGCGAGCAAAGTAAACATACATTCGATCTTCTTTCATCTACCGCCATTTCACATACCACTAGGGGGTGCTAGTTGATTTCAACTTGAGAAAAAATCTTCCTAAAAAGATAATAAATTCTGAACGCATATTTGAAATTGAATATTTGAATACCTAGTGATACTATTAATAAAGATTATCTGTCAAGTTTAAAATTGGGAGCGTACATGTAGGTTGTGCAAATCTGAAGCTCTAGCTGCATCTCAGAGCATCAAAAGCAATTTTTATGGTACAATGTGCCATAGTTTATGAACTCTGAAAAATCATAAAATAAAGGGGAACCAAAACTAAAGAATAGTGTCCAATGGTACCAAGCTTAGTCCTCTTGAAACTTTGCCATTTACTTTGAATTCACAAGAAAATTACTCCCTGAGAAAACATATTATAGGCATACATGTAATATTTATTTTGTCTATTATTTTTGTAGATAGTTTTTGGATATAGTTAGTATATAGGGCCCCTTCCTAGTGTAAAAGTTACTGATATTGCAGTTATTCTGCAACTACAGCTGAACTGTTGGATTCTAACAGTAAAATTGCAATCCAATAAATAAGAAAAAAGCAGAATTTTTTTATATAATGTAGCTTTATTACAGTGTGTTTGTACGAATCAAACAATCCAGCTGCATTTTTATTGCGCAGTTTTAACTGCAGGCAAGAATTGCAATCTAGAGAGTCAACTGCAGCAACTTTTTTCACTCGGTTGTTCTTATGCTGACAGTACAAATATGGTTTGAAAGATCTGAACTAAACTTGAGAGCAATTTCAATGTATAACCAATATGCACATCCAATATTGCTCCTAAAGTATAAAATGCTAGCATTGGTTTAACCTATCTAACTAGTATGTTAAACAATGATAGCATTGTACTCCCACACGCATGGAGTCATTTTGTTTTTCTTATTCTTAATAAAATTCTACACAAAGGGATTTTTGTATAACTGTCAACATATTAAGATATTATACGAGCCGTATTTAGCGAACAATTGAAAACCATTTAAATTACAACAATAAACAACATTTATCTTGGCAATTCATAATCAAAGTTGTGTTTTAGTGGCAACACTCCATGAATATTTGCCAGTACTTTTACCGGTGTATATGCTATACCCACTATTCAAAATGACATTTCAGTTTTTCGTCCTTTTTTTCCTTGATTGAAATGCCCTCTTGTCCAGTAATTATTCACTGTTAAATATTTTGAAGTAGTGGCCCAGCAAATAGGACCCAAATAATTAAAAAAAAAAAGAATGAACTGAATTTACAAAATTGCTGTTCGAAGGAAATTTTTTTTATTATAATGTGCTCCTTAGATGCTAAGATAAGGTAGGCCTACTCCTACAGCATGCTAATAATTTATAATTAAATTTAAGAAGTTGTCACTGAATTAATTAACCTAGTCATTTTCCGTTGATAAATTTAAATTATGTAAAAAATACTTTGATCAACCAATGCAGAGTTAATTTACATCACCAAGCATGCAAACTGATGCACCTCATTATTTGTCTAAAATTCATATTTGAATTTGTGATACAGTTCGACAGCAAACTTCATTTTTTGTATTTAATTCTTTATTTTTTTTATGAAATGCCTACCAGTAAGTCAATCATGGTTGGGACATTTTAGGAAATGCATTCTTTTCTAAATATATAATATATTTTCTGTTGATAAAAAATTTTTATCTTTCCCATTAAGTCTATTTGAAAATACTAATGTGGTTATTTATATTTATTATACTTCCATACAGCTTATCTATAGAGAAGTATAGTGTATATTTTTGTATAATTTGCAGGTGGAAACCATGCGATCAATTTTCAAAAAAGAGTTGGAAATGCCTATAATGGAAATCAAGGATGAACAGGCAACTCTGGAAGGTGGTGATGTGCTCTTTACAGGTTAGTATTTATACAAAGTGCCCCAGAACCTTTGCTCACCCACACCTTTTTTACTTTTAATGATTTTAATTTAATGGAAATGAGTGGCAAAACTATAATGTGGGTTAGTGGCCATGTTTTAACATTGCAGGGGATCCCCCGGGAAAAATAAATTTTGTATTTTCTAAACCATACAAGATAGTGCATTTTTTCCTATTGCAAAGTTATTCCCCATACTCGAATTAGTAAAAAGGAAGTATCTTCTCCGCAGCTAGTGCGCATGCTCTCTATTTTTACTGAACATAGAGCTCCTGCAACATAGCTTGAAATCTCCTGGGACATCTTTTTATAACAGCATTATATTTTGTGCTCAGTTATTTTCCACAAAAAATGTTAATTTTAAATTTCAACGATTTAATTTATTCTTCCTTTAAATAGAGAACTTTAACATTTGTTTGTTATGGTAATTTTTATAGGAAAAGAGTTTTTCGTTGGTCTTTCATCTCGCACAAATGAGGCAGGAGCCAAAGCCGTGGCTGCAGCATTTCCCGAATATCCTGTCACTCCAATTAAGCTGTCCACTGGTTTACACTTGAAGTCTTCACTCAGCATGGCCGGACCAGATATCATATGTGTTGGGGCTAGTAAAGGTGCCCAGGAAGTGCTGAGGGTAAGTTTAATTAATTTACATGTTTTGGCATAAATTACTAACTATAAATCTATTTTAAACTAAAATAGTTTTAAATAAAACTAATGTTTTTATTTGTGTTACCAAATTTGTTTAATTAAATAAATATATACCTGTAGAGAATAGAAAGGGAAGCAACATACAAATACCACACCTTGACTGTTCCTGATGATGATGCAGCAAATTGTGTTTACGTAAATGGCACACTCATCCATAGGGCTGATTTCCCAGAAAGCTTGAAGGTAAATAGAATATCTTAATCTCTTTTTATTATTTCTTATTATCTGGGTTTGGGGATTTTTATGTTTTCATTATTAATATAATGCCATAACGTGTGAATCACAGATCTATGCGATTTTATTGCATGATAAAATGGCAAAGTTAGTTTATGGTCTTTTCCTAATATTGTTTATGGGTAATGCAGAAATCAAACTCAATTCATTATAATCTGACTTAAAATATGTATGGATCATGCTTAAATTAAGAATTCAAAAGTAGTGTCATCTGTTTAAGTAATTAAAATCGATCGTAGAACCATAGCCTACGTTATTACACTATGGTAGGCTATGGTAGAACCGTAGAACTATATCCGATTCGCTTGAATATTCCAGTTTGTCGTCATAAATTATATTTTGGGTCTGTATACTTATAAAATAGTTTAACGTTTGAGAAAATCGTTTGCATTTTCTAAACTTAATATTTTTTGCTGGAAATTACACCATTTGAACTTTTGTCTGCAGTCAGAAAATTTCTATCAAGTTCTCTGTGCATTTGATTTTCATTTCTACTGAGATTTTGGCCGCAAAGGTGGCGTCTAGCTGAGTTGTTTTACATTGAATTGAATTTATCGTTTTCAACCTCGTACTTGTTAGGTATATGAAGCAAAAATCGATTTTCCACGTATTCAAATCGATATTCCGCAGTTTTCAATGGCACAAGGATCTTTATCGTGTTTGTCCATCCTTGTTAAGAAATCAAAACATATTCGCAAGTTGTGAAGAAGGTATTTGTTGGTATTCCCTTTTTTGTGGAATTTGTTTGGTTGTGTTGTTTTTTTCTTACACGATTTGCTGGTGTGCACACTTCACTAACAATTTTCTAAGTTTACAAGGCTTCCTGTGTTTCAAGAATTTTTAGTTTTTCCTGAATACATTTTGCTTGTCTTAGAATGAGCATGCATTTCTTTAAATTGGATACATCCTCTAATTGTATAATAACGGTTGTTTCGTTCTGTTGTTCTGGTTTTTCCAAGAAGTCCTAACGGTTTGCATCTTGGTTTTCTTCTGCACATGTTCCTAGTTAAACATTCAAACTCTTCTATTGCCATTAGTAGACCGTCATAATGGCTGTAGAAATAGAACGTTCAGTTAATATGAATTTTGTGAGCTATTTCATATTGATGATGATAACGTGTTATAGTAAATTGTGAACATTGGTTTTGTTCATAAGAATGTCACATCGGAATGAACTGCATCAGACTGACAAATTATTTTGTGATGATAATGTTCTTTTTCTGTTACCGGCATGAGACTTAATATTCTATTCAAACTTTGGTCTACCATATGCTGTGTTTGATTGAAGCTGCATGATTTCTTAGTATTTTTATCATTAATCATACTAATTTTCTTAATGACTTTAATGGATGCTGTGGGAAGATAAAAAAAGCGCTTTACCAATTAATGAACAGTACAGTGAGAAGGAATGTATTTCCAGAAATTTCTCAACTATGTTTAGTTAGTTATTTAATAAAAAAAATATATATATATAAATATAATAAAGCAGTAAATGAATAACTCCATCATATGGCACTTACCCATTCTGCAATACTTCACGCCCATAATGCTAACAAGTTCCTTTGGTTCGTGCCAGTCGGAGTAACCAATTTAAGTCAAATGATGTTTGCGTGTATCATGATGTCTTTTACAGCTTCACAGCAAATGTTTATTTATTTTGTTATTTAATATAGATAACTAGACCAAACATAGTTGTGAATTTTTTGAAAATATTTTTTTTCTAACCATATTTTCAATTGGTAAAAAGTTTGTTGGATGTGATCTTCCCCTTAAATAAATGACAATATAATAATAATAACTATATCTAATATGGAGAATGTAGCTGCATTTTTCACCCTGTAGAAATTAATGAGACTTCCACTGTTAGAATATATTTCAAACTTTCAATTAAAAACTACAAGTCAAGATGTTATTTGCCACACTAATATCTATACTCTTGCAAAGGTTAGAAAAAGAGAAAAAAAATCGTGCAATTTGACCAGCAAGAAGAAACTGCCAGCCACACTACACTTAATCGATTAACCCCAATTTAAACTAAATCTGGCATAAGTCACGGTGACAGAATGATGCCAACTAAGTTGTATTCTTTCAGACTTTGGCTGTAATGGGTCAGGTGGTTTCCTCTTAGCATTTTTTTTCTCTTATTTTAACCTTTGTGAGAGTATAAGTTTTAATCACTATTTTTTACCTGAAACATTCGTTGTAAATGCTAAAACCCAATGGTTGTTTAGCAGTATTTTGGTCCGGCAATTAGGGATAATGTCATCATTTCTAAGAATGTTTCTGAAATAGAGAGAAAATTTGAAGATATAGTACATGATAATATTTGTTTCTTTCAAGAGTTCGTTCGTAATCAGTGTTTGCATTAATGGCAAGAGGGGTAGGTGGTAAACTTTTTGTGGTGGGGAGGGGTGGGGGATAGTCACAGGTAAACGGGTGCAGCAATACTACAATAATGCAAATTCAATTTCTTTAAATATCTGAAAATTTGTGACTGGGTTAAGTCTTAAGATTCTTGAAAAACTAAGGTTCCATTTGAAAATTCAAAAATGTCAAAGCATTAGCAATTAACTTGTAATTGATGGTCAAAACAATAATTTAAGATGAATTATATAAAGGCCTTTAGCAAAAAGGTTTTTTATTTTTAATATATTCAAGCATATATTCTTATCTTATGAAGTGTTTTATTTTAACTTGAAAACGTAATATTGGGGGAGGGGTTTGTAAAAACGGAGTTTCTATGCAGATGTGAATTATGGACATCGCTAAATGGCAACATCTTTCTAACACCGTAAAACTTATTAGTTAGTTGTTGGTTAAGTTGAGAGTTTGAAATCTATTTTAATTTTCAAATAATATAGACAGGTAGTTTAACTTTTGCATTTCCTCATGAGCTTTAGCATGAAATACTATTCACGCTTTCTTTTCTTAACATGATTTAAGTCTCAAATATTTCGGTAAGCATTGTTCAACAATATTTATTCTTTTTTTAATAGATTTTCGAGAAGGAGATTACCACGGCGAGACGTCCAGTTGATTTTTCTCACCTTGGTAAAGCACAGGCCCATCTTACTTGTGCCAGCATCTTGTTCTGGAAACCTCTTCTGAAGAGAATCTAGTTGCAAATCATACTGCCTTTGGCCATCTTGGCCACTCACAAAAAACGTGAACATTTCCTTTCGTTTTTGATGCTGAAAGTTTATTCCTAAATTTTTTCCGTATTCTCAATTAGTATTTAATCATGCAGCAGTCTTTGTAATGCCATAAGACAAACTTCATCAAAATTAGACTAAAAAGTTGACTTATTGATTATATAGTCCTATGATATATTTAGGATTCTGATGTTCTATGATAGTGTCTAATTAGTAGTAAAATAAGTATTATTTTACCCATATTTTACTAGGAAATTTTACTTTAAACACATTTTAAATGTGTTGAAAAAATGTTAGTAGGAAGATTTTCAAGCTTAATTTGCCCTGAAATTATATATGGTTACACATCCATACGATTTTTATTGATTCCATATTAATTTTCTTATTCTGATGGAATGCCCCTTAAATCATTAAGAAGCATTTAATCTAGTCGTATAGGCCTATCACAAAAAAGAGAGTTTAATTCCAGTAACTTTAAAAACGATGGAATGAGTCATGTTATTGATTTTTGTGAGGGGAATTATTTTTTCAGGCTTATTTACGTTGAAATATTTTTGTTTGATATGTTATGGTTTATTAAAGGCTGTATAGTATTTATCACAAAATGTTTAAAATTGTTTATGGCTTAATGATTAACTTTCTATAATATTTTGCAATAAATTACTTTTTTCTTTTATAATATGCAGTATGTAAACTTCTCCCAATTAGGGCATAAAGATCCTTAAAAGGCTCATAGACAGAAATGGAGATAAGAAAATTGGTATATAATATATAACAATCAAAAACCTTTCATCGTGAATAAGCTTGTGCCAGTATATAATTTAATGTTTTTTAATTGAGTAATTGAGAATTTGCTATATAGAAGGAATGAATGGCAAAATCCTTCCATTTTTTAATATAAATGTTTATATATTGCATTTTTTGCTGCCATTTACAATCGTCATTTTATAAACTTATTGAACTTTTATCGATTTTTATTTGCAAGTTAACGTTTGTCTTCAATTCAAAGGCCGAGCTGTTCTTGCAGTAACTGATACAAATTAATCGAACAAAAAAACAGAAAAAAATGTCAGTGTACACTTGTACTGAAAGTCGTTGTACCATTCTCTTCAGCTAAGATTTGTCAAATGTTAATGATTGTGTGACAATACAAGTTGAACAGCAGTCACCTGGTGCTGTGCAAGACAGTATTTTCAAAATCTCGAAGTCCAAAAATAAATTCTTGTTATGAAATGTTACCAGATACGGTGTAATTGTATAGCAACATTATATTATTTCAAGTTTTGGGGTTATTTATTCTATTTAAATTTAAATACTGCATCACATCACAGATTGACAAACCATAATTAATGTATGATTCCTGGATACATATTTGCCAACTTGTTTCAAGAAGTGCTGTCTAGTACTTTAAAAACAAAACTGTCATGTGTACATATTTCAAAATGGTGGTTAAACTATCAATGTTTTAAAATATATTAGATCTACTTTTAATGCTGGAATTAATGAATAATAATGAAGAATACCCTTTTCAAAGATGTATACATTTATATGCAAGAATTTACATTTATTCTGGAATTAAGTGTTATAACTAAACTTCGAAATTATTATAATTTATCTCACAGCACCAGTCCTGCTAACAACAGCTAGCTATTCGTTTAAAGTTTAACGCAACTAACAACTATAGATTAGAGGGTTTGCTAAAATTTTGTTTCTAAAAATTATTTTATATTAATGTCCTCCAGACATTTTTCTTCAATGTCACCACTATCAAAATAGTTTTAAACAACATTTCAGCGCAGGGCTAGTTTAGTATAGGGTTTTACAAATGAATTTTTTGTTTCAGTTTAACACAATTGCATGATGTCTTGGTGCAACTCGTGCGACAAAATGTTAAAATTGAAACAATTGAAAAACCAAATATTAAAAATTATTTCGTTGTTCTCTTTTCGTGCTTTCCCCCCCAAAATTTTTGCAAACTCTCAAAAATTCAAATCTGAATCTCAAACTTGTGTGATAAAAACATCATTGAGTAATAAATCAGATAATGAGTTTGGATATGACTTCAAATTTTTGTTGCACAAATCTTCAAGACTGAATATTGTGTGCATAGATTTTGATTGTTTTTTTTTTAAACTGTCGTTAAATTTTCAAGTGTTATGTCATTATTTTTCATTACTTGTAGCAGAGATTTAAAATGGGCATTTATATGAAGTTTTTTTACTACATTCACTAGTGATAACATTTTAACTATTTTATATAACCATTTGGCAATTCCAACTACTAGTTTTGCCTCATTTTTCAATTTTCAATAAATTTTCCTCTGAAGTAATGCGCTAGTTACATGTTAACAAAAAAAACTATGTAGAACAGATTGGTGTGCAAGATTCATTGTTATACATTTACTATGAGCGTATGTCTCCTAGTAACTTTTTAAAACTGAAATATTATTAAAAAAGACAAAAAAATTAAACTTTTAACTTGTTCTGCAAATTGCCAATGAAACCTCAATTTTTGACCAATTTTTAATCTCAGAAGTATTTAAGATATTAACATGTGTAGCTTATAAGCCTAGTGGAAAGTAGTGCAAAATACATCAATTAGTCTATACTTTTAAACTTAACCTTTAAAATGTGGAAATTGGTCATTATTAATGGAAATAATCATTCTTTATTGAAACATTTCTTAATTGTTAATGTCTGCTTTTACAATTACTAATTGTTTGTTTATTTTGATTTTGATTTTATTTTATTAACTTCAACTTTATTCTAAGTCATTTTACATTTTTAAGTCACATAATTAACCTATAGTTTTGTATCCATTTTTTTTTCTATTTAACTCAAACAAATATATTTAACATTCCAAAAAATTGAAAATTTTGTATTCTGTCTCTAAAACCGGTCAGGCGTCATGCATGTTTAAGGACTTTTTTATTTTCTTGTTTCTATATATATTTTTTAATTTTTTTTATATGGCAATAGTAATATTTGTCAAGAGTTGGATTTTATGTGCTTTGCTATCCACTGTAACTTTTATATTAAATAAATAATGGATTTATTATGCAAGTTTACTTTTAAGTTTATATTTTGATTTATGTGCAAAATAATAATAGTTTATGAAAGTTACACAACTATTAAAATGGTTTTTTTTTTGTTTTTTTTTGTTTCGAGATTTCTCGATTAGTTGCTAGAGGTCAGTAGTCATTCTTTTCCCATAAGTCATTGCTTTAAAAATAATTTTTAGAGATGAGTCATTTTCAGTGGCCATTTTGGATTGTGTTTTTAGCTTGGTTTTTAGCCACTTTTTGATTTTTATAATAAGTATAAGTTCAAAATGGCTACAAATGAGGGAATGGAACGACTCATTCCTATCGTAAATAAACTTCAAGATGCCTTTACACAAATTGGGATTAATATGGCACTTGATTTGCCCCAAATTGCGGTTGTTGGAGGACAAAGTGCTGGCAAGAGTAGTGTTTTGGAAAACTTTGTTGGCAGGTAATGGTTACCTTTTACTTTTATACTTGTTGTACATGTAGTGAACTTATTGATTTTGTAATTAAAAGGCAGTTGTTGACATCGCCTGCTTCTGCAGGCAAAAAAGCCTGCCTGACAACAGGTGGGAGCTGTGCATGAAATGGTTTATAGCTATTATATTACCGTTTATAGCTATATGAATTTAATATTTGTAATTTTTTTTTGTAAATATTTATCCACCAAAATTATATAATCAGGATAATAATCAGGAATATAATCAGGGTTATTGATAAACCTGACAAACAAGCAGTATTGTAAATTTCCCTACAAAAAACCATTATAAATATATCTTGATTGTTATTGTTGTTGATTGGAACATATATTGTGGATTTTTGTATTGGCTGATTGGTCTGCACCAACATACCAGTATACCAATATTGTACAGTTGTACCGGGTATTGCATGGCCTCTTAACCGTTTTTAATTCAAATTGTTTTAGTTTTTTTAACATTTTCCCATGTGGGGTTACAAGCCTTTTTGGGTCTTTGGGCTCTACTTGGGAGGAGGTGGGAGGGTGAATGCGGTTGTGGCCGACTTTGGGGAACTGCGCCAGCAGTCGCATGAAAGGACCATGGAAACTGCAAAAGCCATGGTCACGGCAGCTAGCCGACCTTCGAGTTAGACACCAGTACGTCTCCCGAATGCCAGGCGGGAGTGTTAACCACAAGACCACTGTGCATGGTTACGTGACAGCGACTCATTTGAGCTGTACTATGCTTGACTGCTGACTATATGGCTGCGGACTCTTGACTCATTTGACAGCTTATTTAACAGCGACTCACTACCTTCTAAATTATACATGGCTTGACCTTACGGATTTCCCCATGTTGAAAAAATAGATCGTCTGAACCGGTAGATGTGCCATCTTTTCAGTAATTTTGAAAGTTTTTCATCAAAACTTTCAAAATTATTTGGCTCATTTTTCGAGCCCTCCGTTTAAAAGGAGTTACATGTAAAGTTCTATAATATCGTAAATGACTAATTCCTCATTGGCACATGTTTGAGCTCTCTGTTAGAAAGGAGTTAGCTATCGTATCAAAAGTACAGGTATTCAATAATGTTGAATAGTATGCTTGACTTTAATTAAATAAATAAAATTATATAATTTACCTCAATGTCATAAATGTAACAACCTATTTGATATAAATAACAAAAAATAATTGACGATATGATCTAACCTATCATATTTAAACAGTACAGATTTACAAATGCCGTTATGTTATTGTTGTGCTGTACCTGTGCTATGTTGCCCACACACGATGTGATCACTTCAGTGATAGGATACGATGCAATATTGTTTGGTTTGAACCTGTAAGAGCATCATCTACAAGCAACACTCCTCTCCGGAGACGTTGCTCGTAAGGTGAAGCCATGTATAATCTAGAAGGCTATTGGACAGTCTAGTAATACCCCACTCCATCATTGTACACTGTAGTTTGTGAGGTCACTGCCTTTAATATTGTCAAATAGCTTCCTTGTAAATAGTTTGCTTATATATGTCTGTATGTGTCCAGGGTACTCTTGTTAAGCATGTCTCCATTTCCTTAGTGACTTCTGGCTGGCTTCCTTTTATCTAGATGACAAATTCATACTTGAAATTATAAATTTACATTAATTTTGCCAAAAAGTATTCAAATTCAATTGCAATTGTGTTTTGATTCATCAACAATTCTATATTTATTTTAAAAAAAGAAGAAAGAAATACTAAATATTCAGAAAGCGATAGGCCCCTATCTTTAATATCTATCTTTTATACATTTTAATTGTATAAATTTATATATTTGCATTTATATCTATGACCACATATATTTATATTTATACATGACCACATTTTGCTTAATCGTACAATTTTCTATATTTTTAACGATTAAACGTTGTGCACTTGTTAATTAGGAAACTATAAATTTAGTGTTGCTCGCAAATGTTAATTGCATCAATTTGTGTTCGTTTAGAGACTTTCTTCCAAGAGGTTCAGGAATAGTGACTAGAAGGCCTCTTGTCCTTCAACTCGTACATTCTGTTAATACTGGTATAGAAGCTAGTTCATAATATGATTAAAATAAATATACTCCTATAAAAATTGATCGGCTCCTTGAATGCTTAATTCTATTATTTTAGAATATGGAGAATTCCTACATTGTAAGGGAAAGAAATTTACAGATTTTGATGAAATACGACAAGAAATTGAAGAAGAAACTAATAGAACAACTGGAAAGAATAAAGGGATTTCCTCTCAACCAATCAATTTACAAATTTATTCACCCCATGGTATGATAATTTAAACCAATATAAAAGTGTATATATTTCTCCATTTCACTTTACGGCCATTCCATGAAAAAGTCAACCAAATTTAATTTTTTTCAAAAAATTAAAATTGTCATAAATATGTTGTTTTATATATCAAAAGAAAGATAAAATCATGTAGAATATGAATATCACATTGAAATTAATTTTTTTACTTTTAAATTAATTAAATTTAATTAATTAAATAA
>JAQIXP010002647.1:0-14629 GCA_034700285.1 Proteroiulus fuscus
CACAAATTGTGAAAAAATAACACAAATTGTGAAAAAATAACACAAATTGTGAAAAAATAACACAAATTGTGAAAAAATAACACAAATTGTGAAAAAAAACCACTGCTGAATTGTTATTTTTTTACTGTACCAAAAAAATAACAAAACGTAAACAGATATGCAAATTTTGAAATCAACACAAAAATACTTTTGTGTAAGTGGTGTAAGTTTTGTGTTGAGGGTAAACAATTCACATGAAGTAGACCCTCGATAATTACAGTAATTAACCACGAGTAGCAAAATCCATGGATGCCTATATACTAGAAAAAGCTAGACTGGTCAAAAAGCAAAGTGCCATACACAAGCATGAAAAAAAAAAAACCCAATAATTAAAAAGCTCATTACTCATACAGCCAAAATAGTTTGGAATTCTCAACCTAGCCCTCCGGCCAAACATTGAGGTCATGGCCTTTCATACCATACCCAAAACCCTCCCTCAACCAAATTTCACAAAAAAAAGCTTCAACATTTTAGCAAAACTAACATTTTTAAAACACATAAACTGGTCCTACCTTTGATTTTAGGCATTGTTGTAGTAAAAATCAGCGCGAAAGCGAAAAACCACAACAACAACAGCTTGAAATAAAGCCAAAAGCAGGCCAAAAAAGTCCCTCCAAAAGACCGTCACTACAATCCAAAAAACCCGATCGACGTTTTCATTATTATCGCAGTATAATTAATCCACAGTAGATATAAAACAGGCGTAGAGAACAAAATAAAACAAAAAAACGATAAGGCTTATAATTTCGTTGAAAGACGATACCGGCATTCGCCATTGACAATACAGAGTCCGAAAAAAGACATTGGCAATTCCATTGAGGCCTATATGTATACCGCCTATTTCAGCATTATTTTTAAGGCACCAAAATTAAAACTCTTAATTACCGTTGCAGGGTTCGAGACAAAGAGTTCAAACGGCAAACTTTTTCCAAGTTGCGACGCCAACGAAAAAAAGAGGGAACATGGCTGTCAAAAAACACACAAGAAGAGAAGAGCACCTCTGCGATGAAAATCCAACATGGAGTAAACTTTGGTAAAAGGTAGAAGCAGTATGCCCCCAGCGGGACGCTTTCCAAAGGCACTTCGATAACGCGAGTTTTCACTAGAAAATTGATACTTGGAATGGCCAAGAAGTTAAAAAGACTAGAAATTCGACGAAGACTTTTAAAAGAACTTGAAAGAAATTAAGTGCAGTTTTACTCGACAAAACCACTGATAGTCCACCCAAAATCCTCGGATCAACACACCTGATCCCCAGGTGTATGTGTGTGTGCCAGCAAACAGCTAGGAAAGCGAGTGCCAGCGTTTACTTTTGGGCGAGTCCAAGTTGGAAAGTGGAGGGGTGGAAGGCATATACATGTACCAGTCCATAGGGAGGAATTTTGATAACAGCTGTGCAGATAAAAGTCCAATTGGAAAAGCATAGAAAATCAAATAAGCCTACTGATTAAAAACTAAAACAAATAAAATAAAAATTATATTCAAATAAATAAAATGACCACGTGCTCGATCAATCAGCTACTACATTACATTTCGCGAAAGAAATCTGGACCAAAGTCCAAAAGTTGCTGATATTCTGTTGCTAACTCAAGATTGACCATGAGATTGACCAACGCTATTTAAATGTTAACATTTTTTTACGGAAGCCTCAGGAGACCGCTGAATTCCATTCAGAATTACAGAAATTGTTTCTTCCAGGCCAAAAAATTGGGTTTAAGACACGTATTAAAATTAATTGTAGCTTGGAGTCAACAAGAGAATAAACTGGAGAATTCAAATGCTTCAATCGGAAAGAACTTAAAAGGGAAAGTCCCACTTTGTAACAAGGGATTTAACTTGTTCACGCTTACTAGATATGAATGGCTGTGATAAAAATAATTGCAACAGCTTCCATATTTAAAAGCAAATACGAAGCTTTGCAAAACACATGTTAAGCGCCATTTTTCCATAGATTTCAGCAGACACTTAAAGTTGGTGGTGCCCTCTAGGATATGCACGTTTACGTGTGTTTGCTAAGAGCTGATGCCTTTTATCCAGTAGAGGGCGCTACATACTGTCAGAAAAATGGCGCCTATTTGGACTTTGATTTTCCACCAAATCACTGTATTCAGGACATTTTTCATAAAAAAAAATATCAAAACAAGGATGACATTAGCGTGCTGTGCTAGTGATTAATACGTTTCCAGTTCACTCTTTTGTTGGGCAGGGTACAGAGTCTAACAGAGTTGAATGTTATCAAATGTATTTTATCACCTAATTTTAAATTTCATTACGAGATTACATTTTTGGTGATTTATTTTCAATTTTAGTAAAATAAAATATCTCAATGAATTTAGTGCTGGTGATAACTTTAAAAGTAGCCCACAAATTATAACCTTACATGACATTACCATAAGAACGAATAATACCGGGCTACTTTTTAAAGCGATCAAACACACTGCATTTTGTGTTTAGCATTTACTCGTTTTACAAGCCTTTATTTCTTTAAAAAAATAATGATACTTTAGTTTCACAAGTTCAAATGAACTTCCTTTGTTTTTACCTGTTCATCTTACGTAATAAATCCAAAAAAAAAGTAATATGACAAATAATGTGACTTCCTGCTTAGATATACAATACATAAGCAGTGTACCTGATGTGCTTAAATTATCATTGATTTTTGGATACAAAATAGGCTTAACTATACCATTTTTTTTTTGCATATGAAAAATCTTGTCTGTGGGAAAATTCATAAAAAATGATAAATTGTGGGCATAAAAACTACCTGCTTGCATACATTAAGCCCATAATTATTCAAAAATTACAAATAGGCCAGTGAACATTGAAGAAGTGGACGGGTTACAATAGTTTGAATAAAAACATGCAAGAAACTTAAGTGGTGCCACTTTGTGCAGTGGCAAAAGCAGGAAATATTTTTTGTTGGCACTTCTTTAATGGCAGCAGGCTCACTGTGGCCGATAACTATAGTGGGTTTCCCTGACTTTCACTGAAAGAAGACCTTTTTCCCTGACATTCGTTATCAGTACGGACCCTGCCCTAAATTATTAAATTAAAGTGTAAAAACTTAACTGAATTGTTATGATGCCAACAAAATTTTTTAGTAACATGAACCATAGGGTTGCCCATGTGTAAAACCAAAATAATACAACAATTTAAAGAATTTTCGCAATAAATTAAAAAAAATTCTATTGATAAATTGAAAAGAATTTTCGGAATAAATCTACAGAATTTTCTCAATAAATTGAAAAGAATTTTCGCAATATAAATTTAAAGAATTTTCTCAGTATAAATTTAAATTTATAGTGGGAAATTCTTTAAATTTATACTGAGAAATTTCTTTAAATTTATACTGAGAAATTTCTTTAAATTTATAGTGGGAAATTCTTTAAAGAAATTTTGCAATAAATTTAAAGAATTTTTGAAATAAATCTAAAGAACTTTCTCACCAAATAGAAAAGAATTTCACACTAAGTTTAAAGAATTTCCTCACTAAATTTAAAAGAATTTTCACATAAGTTTTAAAAAATTTTCTCACTATAAATCTAAAGAATTTTTGAAATAAATCTAAAGAATTTTCTCACTAAATTGAAAAGAATTTTCACAATAAGTTTAAAGAATTTCCTCACTATAAATTTATAGAAATTTTGCAATAAATCTCAAGAATTTTCTCACTAAATATGTAGGAAAAAAATCTCACAATAAGTTTAAAGAATTTCCTCACTATAAATTTAAAGAATTTTTGCAATAAATCTAAAGAATGTTCTAACCAAATTTAAAGAATTTTATCATTTTTGAAATGTTCAGTTGGTTAGCTGGACTGCACAACGAATTTACATAAAAAATAAAAGAATTTTCCAAAATAAGCAACAACAAAACAATGGCGTCTCCATTCTAATAATCCAATTTAAATTTTCCCCAGTGCATACTTTCGTTGAACAAGGGTGTGCAAAGTGACAATATTAATTTCACACAGAAGTATAAAGTTCAAAATTTCACAAAATTCATCAGAATTAACAATATTATTTTTGTGGCAAATGGCCATTTTAGTGACCATAAAACATCACGTCAGTATAGAGATTCGTGCCTCTAGTTTTGTTTTCAGTGAATTTCCCACATCAGTGTTATTCCTTTCAACTACTTTCCCCCCTTTTTTCCAGATGGCATTATAGCATAAAATAAGAGAGGGAAGAAAACAGGTAAAAAAAAACCATGTCTGTTGTTAGGAATAGGTAAGGCCCCCCTCAAGGTAACTAACCCTGAGGGTTAAAATCCAGGTAAAAAAAAGCCTCCCCTCGGTTCACCGGAAATTATTCTAGCACGTGTTGAGAGCCTACCTTGGTCCTACCTTGTCCAGGTAGCTGTTTTTAAGAAAAAAGGTAGGGAGGGGGGCCATAACCCAATTTTCTCCAAAAATAGGGTTATGGCCTGGTCACATCCGGAGAAAAGTGAATTTGGACCCCTGACCTGACAGACTTATTTTTTCCAGATAAATGACAAAAAAAATTTCAATTGGTTTTGTTCATGTCCCGCTTGTATGAAGGAACATGGCGCCACCTGGTGATTCAGCCTTAAAATCATGTTCTGTTGGCATCTTAATGTTAAGATTTATAGTTTAAAAAATGTTAACATTTTAAGATGACGAGCTAAGCATAATATATAA
This sequence comes from Proteroiulus fuscus, assembly GCA_034700285.1. NCBI lineage: Eukaryota > Metazoa > Arthropoda > Diplopoda > Julida > Blaniulidae > Proteroiulus > Proteroiulus fuscus. The sequence continues at coordinate 4,700 of JAQIXP010002647.1, forward strand.
TTTCACTTTATCATGAATGAGAAATTGCTGATTTTATGGAAAACCCCGAACAGCGCCATCTTGCCCACTAGTGGTGCATAGCGAGAAAAATGTGAATTATTCACAAGTGGCTGCTACTAGCGCCATCTAGTAGTAGCCTTGATAACTTTTGCCATTGAAAGAGTCCTCGTTTGGCTTCTCATTTTAACTATGCAATCAGACTGATGAAATTATCCACAAACAATTTTGTCATTGACTTATAGTGCAAGTAGATCCCTTACATTCAGCCAAAAGTTCAGTGAGATATAGCTCATGCGAGTCCCAAGATGGCCGAACCAAAGTCATGCAGCCCGCTAGCTGTTAAACAATCCATAGGATTCCCAAGATGGCCGACACAATCAGCCAATGCATAATAGTTAGCGTTATTCTCATCGGATGGCGTTTTGGTTTATGTTTCTTTACTACACTGGCTCCTCCCTATCTTTTAGCAGTGTTATTGAAATGAAAGATTTTGAACTTTTTATTTCTCAATACCTGTATTGGTCAGTCTTTTTGATATTAGCATTTCGATTTTGATATCCACTTTAATTTTCCTTCATTTTAAAAATAACTTTCGCTACATTGAGACTTCCTCCTTTGAAATTTGGATAAAAATTACACGAAAATAAGCCTATTTATAATACATTACGTTTTAATTGCCTACGAAAGTACACGCATTGGAGGGGGGAATAATAATAGTAATAATAATAATACCAAAAACAATAACAAAATATAAAATATCTGAAGCAGAGGCCTATTCGAGTTAGGGTCAATGCATGTAATATGGATAATAAAAACGAAGAAAACCCATTCAATACATCAAGGGTTATTTTCTTCCGAATTGCTAAAATTATACACAGGTGCAGAAATTGTGCACAAAAATGCTAATAAAATAGTAGACCTATAGTGCATGAATTGGGGGAAACCTTGGGGGTGTAAAATGATGAGTCAGGTATACAAATTAAGCAGCCCCCCCCCCCCCCTCCGTCAGTACAGAATAAATTGCCTGCTGGGACAGAAGGTTACCTGCGCTAAATTATTGGCTACTGGGTACATTTGTATGCATTATTCGCAAATAATAATAACAGCAAATGCAGGGTAGAAACACGGACAGGTTTTTTATCATTTGTACAATGGAAATCCCAGGGGGAGCAATAATCGCTATTGGACTGTTTAGGTACATTAATTGAATTGTGCATAGATAATTGTACCACTATATAGGCCTAACCTATAACAGAATCCATGGCTACACCCTTATAACTATGCACTTCCCGGGAAGCAATTTGAAAAGAGACTTAAAGGGACAGTCCCACCATAACTCAAAGCATTTTTGGCAAGAAAGAGGAGAATAAAGGAATAAAGGAAAATTTAATTTATAACTACCATTCAAAAAATAGTTATTAATTTTGAAACATGACAATGTGGACAAAAATCTCGATGGCTGATAGTAGCCATGTTGGGAGTCATTTTGTCAATCCCTCTAGTAATAAACTTGATGGGGTACAAGTTTTAGCATAACAATATAATGCCCATAACTATTCCATAGCGATAAAGTGAAGCCAACTTGAACTCCCATTCCGCCTGGGTGGGAGGACTATTATAAAAATGGCGCCTATCATCTTTTTTTGAAAACATCGTGATTTCTGATTTAAGGTAGATGAACAGCAACTATTAATAAGACTGCCCTTCTTTATTATTAATAATCTTAATTTTAAGATTCATTTGTCACAAAGTTTTAAGTGGGACTGCCCCTTTAAATTTCGGCGTCCTTGAGATTAGTAAACAGTTTATTTTGGCAGCCATTTTTATCTGGGTGTGTGGTTGTGTATGCATGTAATCAAAATTTTGGCATCATAATTATACAATTCAAAAGCACAGACTTACTAGTAGTAAGAAATCACAAGTTATATGTAAAACATGGGCAGCGCCATATTTGCCTGATGTCAGGAATACCGGAATTGTAAAATCTCAGAAAATTTAGCGCCATCTGTTAGTAATCTAGCGAAAGGGGTCGTCACTGGACTCATTCAACTTAGGCTCCACTTATCGACTATGTAATGCTCAAATACATCGAAAAGGAAATGAATAAATTTATTACAAAAAATACGAATATTTGCTTTTTCATGAGCCACTGCATGGAAAAAGTAATTTTTTTTAAAATTTCATGTTTTTTTCTCTAAAATTTAACTACAAAAAAGTTTTCGATTCTTTTGTTAAACGAGTACATTATTATCATGCTGCTGCTTCAAAATCCACCAGAAAGCAGGAGTTAATTCGATTATTTTTTGTCCAAATTCATTACAATGTGACTCGTGAAGCAGGTAGCCTGCAGCATGGAGCACTAATTAAATAATTAATTAAAATAAAGTGCAAAGAGGTGTATTTTTTAGTTGAGCATTGATTGAACCATGAGAAGACTGTCACAGGTATACAAACACACACAAGACTAAAAAGACAAAAGACGAAAGGGGGAAAGAGCTCATTCTGTGGTATCTAGGCCTGAAACACTAAAATTATCAATTACAGGGTTCAGATGAGCACGAGACATGCACGAGCAGGTGCTATAGAAACTTGCTCCATTTTGCACGTGCAAGCCTCGCTCTCGTGTTCCCATCATGCATTTCTCGGCTGCCATCCATTTTCTGGTTTGGAACCAGCTCAGCACGAGGCTTGCACGTGCATATTCCATAGATACTTGCTCGATTACACACGTGCAAGCCTCGTGCACAACTCGTTCCAAAGTAGAAGAAGCAGGAGAATGGAACAGTTTATACTGTCGCAGTCAAAGCATAAAATAAATCTATGAAGGTTTCCCCAGCAAAAACAAACTTCCCAGGATGCATTGCGAGCATGCATCCAAACCACGCCCATTTTCTCACTTGCTTTGATTTAGAAGTATTGAGTGGATTTCTTAAAAAACTTTTTTTGGTACATAATGCATTGTATATTTAAGCTCAGTATAATTATATTTTCACTTAGAAATGATTCTTCACTACTTAAAAAACCATAAATTTGCATCAACGGTGTCTATTCCGACATTTTTTTTTTGGAAGCCCAGCCTGACATTTTCCAGATAAATATGATTCGTCAAATACATGAAACTTATCCTGAATCTAAAAGTCGTCCAATATAAATAAGGCCTTTGTCTTAAGACCTTTATTATCTAAATTAAATTCATCCTTGACCTAAAGTTGAAAGCCTAAACAATGAAATCCTTTCATGAAAACACAAGCTCCTAGGAATTCGAGATTAGAAAGGTTATAAAAGTATTTAAAAACAAAATGCATACACCTCCCATGCAGGATTTAGTCACTTTGCACTGCATGGGTGAATGGGAGCCGCCATATTTGTAGTCCCACAAATACGAGTTATCCAATGTATTTTCGACTTTTCGTCCTTTAATTTTAAAGGGAAAGTCTCATTTTGCATTGATTTAAATATTGTATGTATATTCAAGGGGTCGTTTCTTAAAAAAAAAGATTTCCCATAGAAAACTAACTTTTTAAATGGAAAAACGGTCCACTTTTACCTGGAAGCTAACATCAAGAGCTTTCAGTGGAGTTTCTTAAAAGAAGTCAAGATTTCATATTGAAAAACTAGTTTTTAAATTAGAAAAACGGTCCACTTTTAACCGAAAGCACACCTCAGGAAGCTGTAGCATAGTTTCTTAAAAGAAGACAATATTTGCCATAGCAAAACTAGATTTTCAATTGGAAAACGGTCCTTATTAAACCGGAAGCACCCATCAGGGAAGCTTCCAATAGAGTTTGTTAAAAGAAGACAAGATTTCCCAAAGAAAAATTAGTTTTTTAAAGTTTAAAACTGTTTTTTTAACATGAAGTTTTCAATAGCCTACAGTTTTACAAAAGAAGACAAGTTTTCCCAAAAGAAAACTAGCTTTTCAAATGGTAAAAACGGTACCTTTTCTAACAGTATAAGTTTTCAGTAAAGTTTCCAAAAAGAAGACAAGATCTCCCATTCAAAAACTATCTTTTAAACTATAGAAAAAACGGTCCTTTTTTAACCGGGAGCAAAACATCTAAAAGCTTCCAGTATATAGTTTCTTAAAAGAAGACAAAATTTCTCACAGAAAAACTACTTTTTCAATAATAAAAACGGTACTCTTTTAACATGAACTTTCCAGTGATGTTTCTTAAAAGAAGACAAGATTTCCCTTTGAAAGACTGTTAATTCTTTCTTAACAAGTTAACAGGAAGCGAACTTCAAAATGTTTCATACAGTAACAAGGACAAACACTCGCCCTGCTCAAAATAAGAGTGAACTTGAAAGTAACCATCATACATATACATGCATATAGAAATTCTGCTAATACTGCTCCATAGTTACATGTAGAAACGACCCCTTTTACAGCTTCTCCTGCAATGTCCAACCCCCCTAGTTCAACATGCCAGAATCGAACCCTAACCCCTATGCTTGACTTAACCGCTTGGTTAAACTATAACCACGAGTTCACTCTTTTGTTGAACAAACTACAGCAATGCCACCTGCGCAAAAATGTTACCGAGCAATTCTTAAATACGTGCATAAACATAAATGTTGTTCTCATTAAAAAACAGAGAATAGAAACGATTGTAAACCTGCATTGAATGCATGAATTTTAATGAGTTTATGCTATAAATAAATCTAAACAAAAATCCCGTTATTTATATTCGTTGAAAATGCATGTATTATTATACAGTGACTGTGTGAACCTATAACAGAAGTAGTGACATAAAAGGTTAACTGCTCAACAACAAAATATGAACTAGGCCTAATAGAAAAATTGGAACGTCGCCATCTTGAAATATATACCCGGATGTCAATGTTCGAATTAACAATAAAACAGTAAGCACATTTGTTTACAAATGAGTTTTCGCTTTATTTTAATTATTTCTGAAATTTTCTTTTTCTAAATCAACCCAGCATGCTACCTAATTTATTCAGGTAATATTATCTCACCTCATTTTTCACCTGAAATATGCCAAAGGCCAAAATAACTGTCAGAAATCAAATTATTTAAAGGATTATTTATAGTCTGCGCTATTGCTTTCAAGTTAAGGCTGTTTCAAATGAACATTCACGATATAACTTTCCAGGCGAAAAACTTTATTTTTAGATAAAATATAGAAACTTTTTTTAAATTTTTGTCTTAAAATTTTTTTTGCTCTCATTGTAATATATTTAAAGACAATTATTCTGATAATTTTATACTGATATTCTTCAATTTTTCCGAGAATCTGATTATTCTCTAAACTTCCTATTTTCTCTAAATTGTAAATCTCTAAAACTCCCCATTTTTCTCTAAATTTATTTCTCCATTGAATATGGGGCCTCAGTATCAAATCTTTCTAAATGCAAAATCACATATTATATTTTTATCTTATAATTTCTGCATTTTTCTCTAAAATTCCCATCTTTTCTAAATTGTAAATCTCTAATTCTCCCCTCGAATGTTTACTGGGCCTGCCAAATTTATCTAAATGCAATATCTGATTCCGATTTTTCTATTATAATTTCTGCTTTTTATTCCCTCTAAATCTTCTCTAAATACTATACTTATAGATATAAGATTTCTGAATTTTTCTTGCATAATTTCTAGATTTTTCTAAATGCAGTTTAATATTTGATTCATGCATTTTCTCTATACATTTTTATAAACTCAATCTCTTGATTCCTATTTTCTCAACTAATTTCTCTAAACTTTTGCTTTAAAATGTTTCTAAATGCAATCTCTGATTGACTGATTCCTATTTTTCTCATATAACTTCTAAACATCTAAATTATTTCTAAATTCAAGCTACGATTCCCATTTTTTCCTTTTATAATTTCTGGCTGGTTTTATCTCAAAATTTTTCTATGAAAGAAATATATGTGTTTTCTGCATTTTTCTTTAACTAATTTGTTTTTACTACTAATTTTTTATTTTCCAAAATTCTGAATTAAATTTCCCGATGAAATTTCTATAATTACAAATTTAAAAAAAAATTAAGTTTGCTTGAGAACTGTACACAAGACGTCATCAGGCAGCGCCTTCAACCATGGACGCAACATCATTTCGATGGTTTAATTCACAAGTAGCATATACATCCTATTTGATAACATGGCTCATTCGCTACTTGTGAATTAAGCCATGAAGTTTTGGCACCATCGATTGGCTCGTAATGCATAATGGGAATGCGCTGCCTGATGTCGTCATTCGTCCCTTGCTCAATTACATATTTTGAAACTAGTTTACTTTTTATTAAATAACTATAATATAGTTAATAATTTTTGAAAAAAAATGCATATTTTCTCACTATATTATAGCCCATTTTTAGGATAATCTTTCCAGGATGAGTTACTCGATCGTCTTTCAAAATTACCAAACAATTTCGTTATTTAATTGAATAAATAAACACAAAAACAAAACAAAATGTTCACTTTTCTTCAAAGGTTACTTGTTACTTTTTCTCAAATTTTTTTCTCAAAAAATCGTGAGTAATTTAGCTGAATATATATATTCTCACATGTAATTTTCCCTCATGTTTTTTTTTTTAGTATAAGAGGAGTTAATTATGTGTAATTTTTAGCAAACATGTTTTTTTTTTATCTCGTTATCTCTTCTGGTTCACTTGATGATGGGGTTGTTTAATAACGAAGAAAATAAAAACCCATTAAGAAAACATACGAGGAAAAAAAAATAAATAAAAATAAAAAGTTTTTATATTAAGACATAAAATATTATAATATACTGCGTTAATAATTCTCGATTTTAATTGGTAGTTAATTCGGGTTCCACTTAACAATATACACAGTTTATTGACCTATGACCCTAAAAATAAACTCACAGCTCTGACACTTTTTTATATCAGATCCAAATTATTAAAAGTGTAACAAAATCCAGGAAAAGATAACCCCTTAATTCCCTCCATCATTTATTAAAAAAAAATTGGCCCAAAAATTATTTTTCAAATGCTCAAATATATCCATGCAATGTCAGTGGCCCACCCTATGACATCACATGGTGAAAACAAGGACCATAACAGTGGCTGGTGCTGGGTCTGATTCTAATGAGAATGTGAAGGGGGGGGGATGGGGAAGAATTACCAATTGGACCCCCATAAATACGTCACTTCTATCTATTTCCTTACACCATATAAACTGACAAGTACTAAAACATTAGCTGGTGCTGATGTCTGTTTTCTAATAAAAATATTATGGGGGACATTAACCAATTAGACCCCCCCCATAAATAAGTCACTTCTAGAATGTGAGGTTGGGGGGGAGGGGGGCTCTAATCATTTTTCTTCCCCCCCCCCATAAATACGCCACTTCTATCAATCCCAATATATTACTCCACTGGACATTTGTATCAAATGGCAATTTAAAAATATTAAATTCAGATAAATTCGCATCAACTCCTGCCATCACACCTGGCTCCCCCTGTATGTCATAAAACGAAACAATTCCCCTTTCCCCCTCCCCCTTATTGTTACAATGCACCCACTATGACTTTCTTATTTCACCATAGATTGCATTTGGCTGACTCGCCCACATTTTATGATTGATTTATGGATAAATTAAAAACCACAACATGCATGTATCATTAATTATAATAACAAATGTGATAATGAGTACCATTCCAGGGGTACCACTGAACCACCCCTCTTCCCTCCCCCCCCCCAATGCCATTTTCGTGGGTCATCTTAAATTCCTCTCTAAAAATGGATTCGCCCAAAAGGGGAGTTAGTTACCCCCTTACGCGTAGGAAGAAAACCCCCTCACCCATGGGTAGCAAGGAGTGACACCTGAGAGCATGAAAACATACCTAAGGGTAAAATTTTTTGGGGGGGGGGATGTCTGAGGGGTGTGGGGTGAGTGAGATAAGGGGGTAATGGGGTGAGATGGTCCAACACATTAATGCCCAGTGGAGTGCCCTTGTCTTTTTTGACAGGAGGTTATTCTCTTACCTTTCCCCCTCCTTGAACCCCCTCACTGCCCCGAGGCCAACACCTGAGATTACAATAGTTGTTTCACGGACCACGGAAGAAAAAAAAAGAGGGGTGGGGGATAAAAGAAATTGGCAAATATAAGAGGAATATACCTCGGAGGTAAAACACACCAAAAACCAAAAAGAGGGGATAATGTTATCAGTGTGGCCTCATCTCAAACACAGATTCCAGCCCATGAAAAAAAAATTTATCATAATCCTGTGCTTATTTACCCCCACAATTTATGAGCCATATTGTGCCCCTTGACCAGCTGAACAATTTGGCACATATTGTTTTTTATTTATTCAGTAAAATAGTAATGGTCATTATATAACCCAAGTCTTGAAGTACGTCTAGCAGACTCAAGAAAGTTTTGAGGATAGTTTGCCGAGTGATTTCAAAGCTGTGATAAAAGTAAACTTGACAAAAATGCACTGGATAGCATTAGTGCAATGTTATCCGATGCATTTTTATCACATTGAATTATACAATAACACATAAACTAGCAGACATATCGTTTCACTACTTTCCAGACACTGTCAATTTGTCACTAAGATCCAGCATGCATTGCTGCATGACAGACAATCAGTGACCCTCCCTATGACATCACATGGCGACATCAATATCTACCTTCCATGGGCTAACATTACCGCCACATATTTTAAAAACATAATTACTAAACAATCACGCAGTCATTGTTTTATTGAACCCGTTTTAGTATTAAATCCGCACCAAATCCACTTTTTGGAAGTGTAGGTCAAAGTTTCCCCTTGCACTAATGCTAACCAATGCATTTTTATCAAGTTTACTTATATAATCACCTTTAAACCACTAGGCAAAACTACCTTCAAACCTGGTGGATTTTGCTATAATTACTTCAAGATTTTGATTAAAAAAATATTTAATGAATTAAAAGTAAAACAGCTTCCAAAAAAGGGGTCGGATTGGGTCGATACAATATTGTTCATGTATTTTTGTGCGGGTGTGTACAGATAACGAGTTCCCCAAAGCGCTCGCTAGATGGCGCCAGCATCCACGCCATTTTTCAGCATGCAGTTTCCATGGCAACAACATTCGATTCCATCTTCCATTTTATTCGCTCCATATTTTCTTAATCAAAATGCATTCTTTTCATCAATAATAAAGTCCTGGCCGCTACGTATTTTGGCCTATTAGGTCACAAACAAGAAATTGAAGTACAAAACCTCACAAGGCCGCCATTTATGCAAAAAAAAAAAAGGTAATCATAAAAACCGCGACACGTACGTGCGAATCGTGAGTAGAAAAACAAGAGAAGAAACAAAAACCAACGAACGTGGTCAGAATTCTAGGACCCACATATGCACGGTATACTGACCAGGTGTCACTATTTATATTTCCCATGGATTTTCTAGCCCATTTCCCCCTCCTTCCCTTCCCTCTTCCCGCACCCAATTTTAGCGCTAATGAAAGGGCAGATGCTTACTATCCTTCCCTCAACACACTCAATGAATAAAGATGAAATAGGCTAGATGTTCTAAAGTGAATTGGAGGCCATTTTGTTCGAAAAACATACTAAAACCTTCCTCGAAAGTGCAAATAAGGGCAGATCTAGGCTCACATCAAAATATTTTTTCTCATCATAATATATAAATATAGGAATAAGCGTATTTTGGCATGTTTACCAGATCACAAGAGGTTCTTAACTGCGTTATAGGTTAGAACCCAACCGCGAAAATTGCAAACGCCTGGCTCTATACTCTCATTCTTTCTAGAATCTATGCTATTAAATTATATTTTTAATTCATGCCAGCTGCATGTTTACAATCCCATTTTAATAAACCTTAGCAATATTAAAGAGATTAAAGGGACAGTCCCACCTTATTTAAAGTTATTTTTAAAAGAACAAGCACAAAAAGTTGATATAGGAATGTGAAATTGAAAATTTGGATAAAATTACCTG
>JAQIXP010002648.1:0-14625 GCA_034700285.1 Proteroiulus fuscus
AAAGTATACATATTGCATACATAGGTTACTCTAAATGCCACCAGGTGACAGGGCTGCATGATGCACCTCCCCCATAGCGATAGCATATAATTTAAACTTTTAAAAAAGGGAAAGTTCCACTTTAAAAGAAGTGTCCTGGTTGTAGAAAAAAAGAGCATGAAAACGTATATAGGAAAGGCATGGAAATTACAATTTGATTTGAGCCAACCAACCAATAAATAAAATGTCCTAAATGCATGGATTTGGATGAAAATATAAAGCCCAAATAGGCACCCATTTTACTGTTAGTATGCAGCGCCCTCCAATTGGATAAAGGGCATCAGCTCTTATGAAACATGTAAACATGCATGTCCTAGAGAGCGCCACCAACTGCCATATCTGCTGAAATCTTTGGAAAAATGGCGGCAAGTAAGTGTAGGCTAAACAACTTAAATATCACTTGTAACAAAAATGGGACTTTCCCTTCACTTATTTTCGAGGCCAGATTTTAAATTCGAATATTGCTTTTTTATTAATATTAGGCCTACATGTATTTAAACATGTTAATGGCCCAGTGACATCAATATTACACTCCATATTTAGCCATAATAACAGTAATTAGATTATTTCATGAAGTAAATTTAAGGATGTTCTGTAATGTATTTTCAATATACCATATGATTATATTCCCTAGCTTGCAGAATTTATTAATATTTAATGATAAATTCTCCATGTAATAGCTGCCCAATTCCCTTAGTACCTCCATAGCTCGTTTATCATCATGAATTAATTTTACTACAGCTGAGCTCCCCTGGGTCCACTGCTCAGAACAAATCATAAGATGGCATGATGGGTCCTTAAAAACACTTTTCTGAAGAAATACAAACCACGTACTAACAAAAGTGCAAGCTAAGGTGATACATTTACATTATGGGCAATTTATATCAATAATGCACCTTTTCATTGAACCACTGGGAATTTTTTATTGGTGCCACGTTTCCTGGAAATACGCTCCAAAGAAATCCGATGCATTCACATTATATTGGACATGGAAAAGGAGAATACGATGCATCTAATTGATTTAAATGAAATGAATAGATAATTTGACTTTCCTAACAACAGAAATTAAAACTGTATATCCATGCATTATAGTTGGTTCCAAGGATTTTTGTCCATGGGCCCGCCACCTAGCGTCAGTTTTATTTGTATCGATTGCAGTTATCTTCTATGGGGGCTTCCATTGGCGCTTGGGAACACTCATGAGGCTAAACCGTAGGTTAGGATTTGTCTATACTTCTAAAACCCAAACCTATACAGGCAATAAGTTATAGGATCTCAGTCGACGAATCCTATAACTTTTCAGTTTGTTATTTGCCCCAGAGAGCCAATGGAAGTCCTCATGAATGGCAACTGCAAACGATGAAAAGTTTGATGTAGGGCCTATGTACAATTCAGGTCTATTAACACAAATTAGTTAACTTTGAAATAAGCCTAAAGAAATGTTAAAATAACAGGCATATTTTGGCGTTGTGATCGGATCATGCGCTTTTGGGATCCAGTTCACAAGTAGTTCTTAAATACATCATATCAGGTTATAACCCAACTGCGATAACGAGAACCCTTTTTATTACATTGCACTGTGATCCAACATACCAAAACGAAAAAGGCAACCTCAAAAACGCTTCAGATTCATACCATGCAACCAAATGGTTACCAATGGTTAACTTGCGATGATACAAACATTAAAATTATAATAATTTATAATCTATAGTATTCATCTGCACAGATTTTATAAGGTCTTATTTTACCATAATGATAACTAACAATATACATTTATTCTCATGCAGTACAAAAACGTCTGCAGATTAAGGGCAAAATCTTGATTTTTTTATCCATAACCCCCACTGGTCGCGTTATCAAACTCAATAATGCTACCCTTATCTATAACTGATGACATTCCTCTAACTACTTTCAAAGCATCTTGAGCAACATTGCCAAAAGAAATCAAATGCAATGCAAACACACCACTATCGAAACAAACAATTTTCTTCAAATCAGCTTAATTAATCTACAATTTGATTAATTTAGAAGGCCACAATTTATACAATTTGCATGAAAAACAAACTGCAATGCAGGATTCTCTTCATCAGAAGGCCTATTCATATATCTGGAGATAGTCCAAGAGGAAAAAAGGCACGTAAAAATATTACACTGACTCGTGAGTAAAAATCCCGGACTGACATACATGCAGCAGGCAAATAAGAGGACATGTGATGATTCACATGCTCATGCAATATGCAAAAACACAGTTTTTCCATAAAAATAAATCAAGTGCATATACATCATTCTTAAAAAATGTGCCAATTTAGTTTGTTTATGCACAGGAATCACGTGGCCCACAAACATCAGCATAGGCCTAACATACTAATATCTCAAAACAATATGATTTTTAATAACTTATGTATTCTCACATAAATACAGACATAAAGAACATCATTTATTTATGCTCCATGCACATGTTAGATTTGCATATTTGACTTTTATGGCAATGCTGCAGCCTATATACATACAGTACATACATTTATAAATTAAGTAGGCCTGCATGAGTAAAAATTTACTTCTCAAGCATAGTAATGCAACTAACGATTTGAAGCAAAATTTTGCATACTTAATTAGACGAGCTGCATGCGTACATAATTTAGTGAAAATTTCAATTGGAGGCCTACTTAGGTCGACTTCTGTGGCACCTTCATTAAGAGAATAATTAAAATGCAAGAATGCCCAAGTGGGCTGCCATAACATTTCAATTAAACTTCATCCAGGGCAGAATGCAGAATCATAAATAACAAATGAATTTCTTAATCTGAAAAGCGAATTTATTTCAAGGACCCGGCTATGTTCTTCATAATTAGAAATTATGCATACAAACAAGCAAACCAATTAAGACTTGTGAGACATTAGAAAACACAGGGCATAGGCCTATACACCCTTCCCTTATAATTATATAACACCATTGGCCACCAATTATACTATAATAAAAAAATGTAGTATGCTAAATGAATTAAAAATATTTTAATATTTCGAATTAATAAATGAATGAAAAAGTTTTTAAAAGTGTAATATAAAGTTTATTTTTCTTCCTTTCAATACCTATTGTAGCCTATACTATTATGCTAAAGATGAGCAAAATTATGGCTAAAATGCATTCAGTATTTCCCTAACTAGCCTATATTTTTGACCAATTCTTCCAACATTTAAACTTTACTTAAATGAGTTCAATTTACTGGGGTTCCATTTCAGGGATTTATATAGGGCCTAATGGTTAAGATATAAGTTCCTTGTCCAAGTTCCCCTGACTTTTAAGTACTTTTCAAAACTTTTCTCCAAATTACATGTGCCTATTTCTGCTTGATGAAAAACTTTAAAATCTTCAAATTAACAGGTATACTGCATGTACATGTATAAGACTTCATTATACAATAAATCTAAACAAATTAAATTCTTCCATGAAATCATATAGTCACTGCAAACTTATAAGAAAACAAGCTGCACGAAACAATGAATGATAACATATATGCTCCAATGATCATTTCTTGGTAAGGCAACTATGTGCTTGGGATTATAATATTTGATTAAGCGTTATTTATAAACACTGCTTTACTGACGACGTGAGTTTTTTATTTAACATTTAGGAAGTGTTTAACAAAAATAATACAACTGGTTATACATAAAAACAAGTATTTAAAAATAGTTTGATATATTATAATCCTATCTAAATTCTTGATTTTTATTTATAATTGCCGCCAATTCCAAATTCTGGAATCGACTTAAATGACTTGGATCAAACTATCAAACAGTACTCTATTAAAAAAAAATTTGGTACAGGTAATGAAATAATTTCGAAGATTTTTGCATGACGTCCATTGGTAGCATACTATCTATAGGTCCCCATACCAAAATATATATTTTCCTATCTGCGGGTTAATGGTGATTAGACGTCAAAATCCGTTTCCATGATAAATTATACTTATGGCATAGAGACATACACTGATCTGATTTACCCCCCACCACATAATAAATTTGGCATAGCTGCGGGCTTACCATATATCAGCACCCAAAACCGTTTTGAAATTGGATTGCATCGCAACATTTTTAAACCACTGAAGGCTTCGCATATTTTTGGGACTTAAGATTAGATCGCGGAGTCAGTAAGCCCAGTCATTTTTCACGCATTCTTTGATTTAAATCGGCTAAATCAATCCACTCTACAGACATGTAATCAAATTTTCACGCAGTGAAAGTACACCTAATATACTCATATAAAAAGTCATGTAACATTGCAAAAGAGCATAAAGTATGACTACCTGAATCCATTCAACACATAGACATGTGCCAGAAATGCCAAGTTCCAGTAACTCCCGAGAACATCAACAGCTAACATCCCAGGTGTTATATTTAAATATTGCGATACAAAAACCATGGAATAAACACATCCAAATCAAGTAGTCACATAACAAGTATTTTCGGTCACTGGTTCCGTCACAGTGTCATGCCCAGATTTTTGAAGCTCTATTTAAGTATACTGAAATCTCTTACGTTGGCATCATAAAATGGATTAATGGAGCGAAGATGACGAAGGCAACGATACACAAGCACAATACAGAGAAAACGGCCGTATTGACCTTCTCGCACCACCATTCTTCCTCTCCAGCCGGCTCCTCTTCCTCCGACCCCGTCATACAGTGGCACTGGTGAAGAGCATCTCCTAACAAGTAACTGTCTTCGGTCGCCGCCGAATGCCAAATGCCTTAATGCTGCACACACACATGCATCTATCGACCATGGAAGGAAGGGAATGGATCTGGCTTTCATCAAGGCCTATCCCATGCACACTTGCCAGTCAGCATGCATTCACCTATACATAAATCTGTATGCAAGAAGTTGGATACTGAGCTCGGGAGTCGTAAAAGCTTCAACTTTGGCCCTCCTTGTGCGTGACTTTGGCCCAATTTCAAGAAGTGCTTAAAGAGGTTTAATAGTTTGGCTATTCATTCTTAGCAATAAGCTAACCAAATATAAATGCGCTATTGAAAACTGCAATCAGGGCATTTTTGGTAGACAAATATTAAGCTATGTATAAAGTAAGAATAAATGCAAACATATTTATTCTCAATGAATGCTCAGCTGCTTTCCAACTTGACAATGAATATCTTTACAATGAGTGTATTATGCACGCTTAACTAACCAATCATAACAGGGCTCTGAACTCTGTAAGTGGGCTTCCCTAACAAAACATAGTTTTGGTTTGCAGCACAAGTCAAAAAACAGGAATTTTTTGGAAGAATATAGCCTATAGTTTAGATTACTTTTTGGTTAATTCTTTTTCTTATGAATAGATATGCTCCTACCCAAAATTTTGAAAAATTCCTATTTTTCAGAATATCACACCAATAATTTTACCAATGGCACCCCATAATAAGTCAATCATACAAAATAATAATTATGAGTTTAATCTATAGGAAAAGGATATAATAAATTACTTTAACTTTTACCTTCCCTGACATTTTAATGTAGGCCTATAATAACATTTCTTTTGCATACTATATCATGAATGATTACTACAGATTTCTTAAATGAATTTTCCTGAGTTTTCCAGGGTTAGCCAAGCTGGATTAAAGCTGATCAAATATATAGTCTTCACAATACAATAAGATAGGACATTTTCCCTGCTACAATGTGTGGTTTTGACAGTGATGCAAATATATGAGCAAAATAGTTGTTAAATCTTTTCATGATGAGAATCCATTAGTGTACGGGGAATGGTAGATTTGATTACCATAGGTCAATCATTTTTGTGCTAATTTATCAAAATTATAAAGAACAAACACAAAGTCAAATGTTGCTACTGAAAAATTCCAGGTAAATTTCAACTCAAATTCCCAGAGTTTTCATAGTCACCATGTATATTTACTATAGATATAACCAGAGAAAATGAAATATAAGTGCATTCTTCTAGAAAAACATTAAAAAAACTTTTAGAAAATTATACTTTATATAATTACAAAATTAGAACTTAGTATTATACAGTACCACACTAAATTTAGCATAGCATTTAAATGGCTTTTTTCCTGCATACTATCTCAATAAAAGTCCTTTTCCCTGACATTCCCTGGCTTTTAAGATCAGTATGAGCGAAGTTATAAAGTCATGACTATATCCAATATATGGGCCTTAAAAATTATAACTTATGGATATAACACATCTGTATTGTCTTCCTAAACTTAAACATGGACTTCAAGCTATATATCCTAAACTGATGATCATTCAAAGTTTGCAACTTTAGAAAAAAAAAACCGAAAGCATTCTAAATATTTTGTGTGACACTGCACAAAGACTGCTAAAATGGGTCAAATGCAATGCATTTTATCATGATATAAGGTATTTCAAAAATGGGCATGCAGTCTATATTCAAAAGGCTTTATACATCAATAAGTTGAGCCATAAATGCCTCGGCACTGCATTCCAAACTGCATTATTATTAAAATATTATAAGCCGTACCATAAATCATCCCGAACGACATGTCGGCTCTAAGACCATGCACGGCATGGCATGCACAGCAGGAAATAGCTTTCCTAAATAACCTCAACCATATATCCAACTGCATGCATTGATAGATAAAATCATAGACAAGGCTCCTGTCTCTGCCATTAAGTCAGCATTCGATGGATTCATGTGTGTATTTTTTATACAAGTCAATCTTCAGCACTATATTACAAAAGACCATTCTCTATCAAACATCTTGGACAGTTTGAAGGCTAAGTACATCTGACTGAGCTGTTATACTTGTTAGCAGCAAAAAAGTGCATCAAAAGACAGAAGATTAACCAAAATGATTCAATTTGGTTGATTTTTTTTTCTCACGAAAACAGCATTAGACAAATGACAATTCAGCGTGATGGAGCTCTAGAAACAACTACTATTAGATGCTTCTTTGCAATCTGACCGTAATCAGATGATAAAATAAATATATCAGAAAAAGTATATCAGGCCTGCATAATTCATTTGTATACAAAGTGTGTTTTCTAAGTTATTATTTTTAGTTGGGTGGGGAAAAACCATGTAAAATTGCATTTCAAATCAGGCAAAGTCAAATAGAAATGAATAGTTTTAGTGGAAATTCTGAATTGGCAACCATTCTTTACGGCTTTCTTAATGATGACCGATGACGTCAATATGACGCTGGCAAGAAGTGGTTTTTAGTTGCACAGGGTTTTCATTACTAGTTTTCAATGCAAAATATATATATGACATCCAAATTTTTAATAGCCAGAGAGTTAAAAGTGATTCCCTTCATAAAAAAATACAATTGTCAACAATTTTGTAAATAACTTTTGTAAATATTGTAATACCCCATTTCAATACAAAAATAAAATGATTAAATACCAATTTGAATGTATTTCTGTTTGAATTAATTACCTGCATTCTGTTAGTTTTTAGGATATTTTTGCCCTTCAACACCGCGGTTTCGCTTTACACTGCTTAAAATATACTTGAAATGAAAAATGCAATAAAATTGCCTTCGACATCTCGCTAGGAGGTACCATAACACGTTAGTACCTCAAGAACAGTGTAAACATTTGCCTGAAGGTGGCGCAGTTTCTATTGAAATGAAATTCCAAAAGCAACAAACTTCCATTGAAAGCATGGGTCACCAGGGAGTAAAAACGAACCAACCCGGTTGGAAAATTCTCTCACCAGGTGCCAACACTTGCTTTACACTTGATGCACATTGCATGCTCACCAGGGGGCAAAAGCGAATGAACCCTGTAAGAAAATTCTCTCACCAGGTGCCAACACTTGCTATACACTCATAGGCGCATTTAGGAGGGGGGCCCGGGCCCCCCCCCTTGAGATCTAAAATACATGGTAAAATTCCACCGCCCCCCCCCCCCCCTTAACAGCAGGTCTAAATGCGTCTATGTATACACTCGACACCTATATTGCATGAAATAAGCTGTTTATTAACCTATTTTTTCGACAACTTTTGATATTAAATTTCTTTCAATGTAGCAATATATGCAGTACTGTCAGATAACATGTCCAGAAATTGTTGAAACAACAGTCTTATACAGTATTTTAAAAATTTTCTTCCCTGAAATTTCCAGATTTATTTTTAAAGCTTTCAGGATTTTCGGAAAAAATATCTCAATTTTATAAACTTCAATGAATTTAAAATAGAAATTATCTAGAAAGCAAAACAATAGCAAAAATTTCAATGACCTCTTGTTAAATAGATTTTTTAAAGTAAACTTTCTAATTTCCTTAATTTTCTTATTAATTTCTGTTGCATTGAGCTATTGTCTTTAGAAAGTTTCTCCATTTTAGCCATTTTACATGAATGAAATGATTTTCTCTGAGTTTTCTAGTTGTTCAATAATGTTCCCTGAGTTTTGGTTATACTTTACATTTTCCTTGCAGTTTACAGGTTATGCAACAGCCCTGAATAACACCTTATTGCTTTTCCATTCATTCAATACATGTACTTACTTCAACAGGAAATTTGCCAAGCTAGCAGGAAAACAGAAAAAAGTCTGTAGCTATTTTAATCAAAAATTTCAAGTTTTATCCCGCTATGCTATATACCATGAAGTTTCATATAACCTATAGCAGAAATGGATACCACACATATTTTACTACAAGAAACAAATTTAACTCCTTGTGTATATACGTTTGTGTGCCCGGCATAGGCCATCTTCAGAAATAAATATAAACGACTGCATGTACACATATCACAAGTGTTGGAATTCACGGTACATTAGCAATGTTGTTTACCAAACTCGTCTATTGGATGTTTCCAGGGCAGAGTGACTCAACCAAAAACTAATTTTGTGATCTGTTATGCTTTTTTCATGGCAATGCAATATCTAAAATGGATGGACGAAGCAATTGATCTTTATGTGAATGATTGTCGAAAGAGATATAGTGGGAAAAATACATGCTACATCAGCTCGCACTATTTTCTCGTATGAAAATTCAAACACTGGCCAGGAATCCAATGAATATAGGGCAGAACCATGTCATATGCCAATGTGAAAGTTTGAAATTGTTTTTCATGAGTACTTCTTGCACTTCTTCAAATTTGCAAGCTTGAAAATGGCATCTGAAAAGGCAGCTGCAGACTTTTATTTATTTCCAATTTATGAACAAAAAAAAATCAATAGTTGCTCCAAAAAAAATGCTATTCATATCAGAATATCATGTCTCGTATACTCAAATGTTTGTGGTCCGATATAACACAGGACAATTTTTTCCCAAAGTATAAGTTTTATTAATAAAATGTAGAAATTTATTAAACCAAATAAATTTTCCAAATAGGAATATTACATGAAGTTTTTGCCAAAATATAGAAATATTACATGACTACTTTTGCCAAAATATAGAAACATTACATGTTTTTTCCCAAAATATAGGAATATTTTAGCCAGTTCTTTTCAAAAACATAGGAATAAATTGTAATAAAAAATGTCCAACATATTGGAATATTCTAGAAATTTCTTCCATAATATAGGCATATTATAGAAATTTCTTACCACAATATAGGAATATTATAGAAATTTCTCCCCAAAATTTATGAATATTAGAGAAATTTCTTCCCAAAATATTGGAATATTATAGAAATTTCTTCCCAAAATATAGAGATACCGGTATTATAAAAATTTCTTCTCAAAATATTGGAATATTATAGAAATTTATTCTCAAAATATTCCATCATCGATGACAGGTGATTGACAGTTGTCCCGCACCCTAGTCGAACACACCACCGTGATTGACATCTCATAGGGGGTTTGGGCGCCAAACATTATTATAAAAATTTCTTCCCAAAATATAGGAATATTATAGGAATTTCTTATCAAAATATAGGCTATAAGAAAAACATTCCAAAAATATTGGACAAATATAGAAGATTATATTACGAGCACAAACTTGTTGAAAACTATCATATCTTCTATATTTGTCCAATATTTTTGGAATGTATTTCATGGTTTACTGAAAAATCCACAATGTTTCCTAGCCTCGTCTCTCAAAAATTTGTCCAATAGTAGCCTAAATTTCTCAGTGTATACGAAAACATTTTTTAAAAAACAATAATTTTCTTTATAAAATGAGATCACAAAATATGTAATTTCAATAGTTTAAGCAGCAATATCACTGCCAACAACAGCTGCTATAGGCTCATAGATCTATCCAACATTGCCAACCTATAGGCTTACTACAAACTCGAAATTACTTTTGCCATCAATTTAGAAATAAAACTGATGCAATTGCCGAGAGATTCACTCCAGCCTTTGTGATGAAAAATATTCGAGTCAATTCTTATTCGGTTAACGAGGTTAACATGCCATTCTTAAAGCCACTAAAGTTATGAAGATCTAATAAAACCATGACTGCACACAATCCATATGCCCGTAGGACAAAAGAAAAGAAAGATGTGCATGGAACTACAAGAATTTGTTGAGCTTTTCTACATTCCATCATCATGATCATCAACCAAAAATTCACCAACAGTCAAATTTGGCATTGAGTTCTATGGAAACATATTGCCTTGTTATTAAAAATAAAATCCTTTCATAGAAATGATTACGAAAAAAAAACAGATTCTGAGTAAAAATAAGGATAAGTAGCAATGCATGTTAATGAACCATTGGCAAATAACTTGCAAAACTAATGAACCAAATATATACTTTAAAAGCAGAAGTTATCATGTTTAGTTTCAATGATAATATAGACTATAGTCAGTTTCAATAATTAATTTTTGGCACTGACTCACCACCTAGCGTCAGTTCTATTTTTATCATTTGCAGTGGTCATCCATGGGGCATCCATTAGTTCTCTGTGGCATGGAAAATTGTAAGTTAGGATTCGTCTTTTACCCAAAATCCTAACCTACCGGAAACAAGTTAGGATCTATTTAGGCCTACCAGTCAAATCCTAACCTACAACCTGAAAAATTGCCACCAGGTGGCTCGTCAAGGTCTTAAAATTGTTGGAACCCACTAAACTTTGACTAAAGCTTATATTTAGGTATATGAGATCTATACGAGAGTAAATTAATGACTCTCTCATGTATATTCATTAAAAATTCTAGCCCCAAAGTAATTCCAGTCATATTATTATAATTGGATCATTATCAAAAACAAAAAAGAGAAAGTAAACAAAGCGAGAAAGTAATATATATTATATACTCGAAAGAATCTTAAGAGAAACTGACTTCGATACAGCATAGGGCATCCAATTACTGGCAAGAAATTGCTCAAGCATACATTAAATAACCATTTAGAATCAGTCAAATCCAGCCCCACCATTTACTTAATCATGTTGAATGCATTTGCCTTATTATGCAATCAACAAATAAGTGTATAATTTCGAACACAGCATCAATGCAAACCCATACACTCATTGATCAATGATGAATAAACTGCATTAAACGCTTAGTGATTAAAGCATATAAATTACTATTAACAAAAGCAATTTAAAGGCATAAGAAGTGCGGCTATCCATCATTGTCAATGGAATAGGAGTTTTTGCAGCAGTTTGGTCCAAGTTTTTTGGTTCGAAAAGTGAGACAAATCGGATATAAATTAACCAGAGTGAAAATAGCAAATGTGACAAACGCCCAGGTTTTGTGTCAGAATGTCATTGTCGAAAAACAATTCAGTATTGGCATTGGCCACTATATACTGTATCCAATATACGCTAAAAGCTTGTTTGCCAAATACTTCACACTTATCATTACACCCGGCCATGCAATCAATAATATTTCGTTACATCGTCCCTATATATTCATCAAGGTTTCATCACCGTTAATAAATATATGTGTTCTGAATTGAAATTAATACTTATAACGAGTATGGACAATTCTTGCGAGTGAAAATGGGCAAAAGAACACCTTAGTTGTAATTTATAAAAGGAATCAATGCAGTAAGCTTGAATAATCATGACTTTTTTGAACCTTTATATAGGCCTATACTAATAAACTAATAAGAATTATTAATGCTAATAAATTGTTAATAAATCTAATTTTTTTATTAACTACAAGCAAATAACACTTGGTCAGAGATAACTTCTAACTCGTGGAAAGTCAACTAGGTCTACATGGCCAGTAAAACCACTAATATTAATTTCATACTTTAATTTAAATCAACATTTTAAAAGAAAATTACATTGTAACCCGACTAATTATAATTAAAGGGAAAGTCTCCATTTGTAACAGTGATTTAAGTTATACACACTTAATAGATATGAATGCATGGCTGTGACAATAATAATTGCAAAAAAGTTTCCATATTGAAGCATTTTATCCAGTATAGAGGGCGCTACACCCAGTAAGTAAAATGGTGCCTATTTGGGCTTTATTTTTCATCCAAATCCATATATATTCAGGACATTTTATTTATTGATTGGTGGGCTCAAATCCAATTGCAATTTCCGTGCCTTTCCTAATTTTTCATGCTCTTCCTCCTACAACCAACTTCTTTCAAAGTGGGACTTTCCCCTTAACCCACCCTGCCCGAACAACAAAAAAGCCTAAAAATCACTAACTTCAACCACAGACCCACGGACGCATGCACCACCCAAATACGACCTGAATCAAATTTCAAAAAAAGTTTAAAGAAAAAAGCCTCCACCCTAAATCGATACATTTTTCATAAAAACATGGGGAGAAGTCACAAACCACTGTAATCGAGTTTATCAGAAAACGATGTAATGACGTCAACATGACGTATTATTTGTTGATACGTTTCATACTAATGGCAATTTAGATTGACTTCATGCACGCTACACGTGAAACGATTTTCCAATTAAATTTTCAGGGGAACACAGAAATGGATGGTCCATTAGCCACCACCGAGTGGGTACCGCAGCGATTTCAATTCCACTCCGGCAATCATCGATTCCAAACAGTGCCAGCGAGAAGATGACAAATGCAATCAAAAAGTTTCGCAGGAAATGGATTTAATGACAATTTCGAAGGAGCGGATATTAGACAAAAGATTAAACCTCACGAGCATCACCCAACTATACAGAATGCTAAAAGGAGTATAGAAATCTGGCAATTGGGTGCACATACCGTAGGATTAGCGCTTCAAAAACTAAATGAGGCACTCAAAAATGTCTTCTTACTATATATATAAATATATAGCTAAGCCTCCAAAATGTCAATAGCACTTGTCCAGCTGCCAGCAAGTTGGCAGTGCAAACACGTATTTCCCATTTTCCGAATGCAATTGAGTGGCACAATGTCTATGCTCATCAACATCAACAAAAGCAGGACTGCTGGGAACATCCTCAACATTTTGCCAGAAAAGAACAACAACAGGCGTCGTGGGTTAGTTGCTTTACCCTTAGTACGAATCAAGCTGCTTCGATGAACCACACTCTGCATGCAGCTTATATGAGTTTATTTCAATGTGTGGACACTTCAGACCAAATTGTGGCCATGTCACACGTTATTCATGGCCTAAATGTACAGGATTCCAAATAAGTCAGAAAACTAGAGAATTTCTAAAGGATGAACAATTTTAACCTGTATATCAAAGAAGATACAATACACATGTATCTTGAAAATATTTTCATAGATTGTGTATGTACTTTAAACCTGGACTATTCGTTTCTCTTATCGAACCGGGTAATTTACTAAAAATTGAGCAGTTTATAAATGAAAAAGCCCAGTCAAGTTTCCCACAAATTTCCAATTCAATTCAACTCAGTGCCCTACAGTCAGCATATCATGATGCCATTTGAAATAGGGGGGTTATCCCACCACCAGGAGGAGACTCCTACCACGGTCAGAGTAACTAATTGGCTTTGAATTTGGCTTAAAAGATATCTAAACCTAAATTTAAATTACATGTTGAATTAAACCTTTGGAACAAACCTAAGCTTAACTTTCCTTCGAGATTGCAATGAATTCCCAGTTTAGAAAATGTAGCATCTCGGTCACGCTATCGGTCCTTTGGTAATTATCTTTAACAAATCTAACAGCTCTACGTTGGATTATTTCAATAAACTGTATATGTGTATTTGTGTGGATTTCAAACTGGAGTACACAGTACATGTATTGTAAAAGTGGCCTCACCAATGTTTTATACATGTAACATATTTTTTTAACTATTGAAAGGCAATTCCTAAATACTCTGAACAAATTTTATTCGTTAATATGCTCTACCTACCACCTGTTAATTGCTCATTCCATAGTCTAAATGTGTCAATAACGTGGATGCCTATACTTTACAGAGTCCACAGCATGCTGCATCTAAAGGAACCCCACCCAGATTGTAATTGGGTAAAGTCTTACATTTTTTGCAAGATATACGCATAACCAGACATTTTTCTTATTAAGTTTAAGATGCCCTGTTTGACCCCACAAGTCTAATGCATCTAAGTCACTCTGTAACATAGTTTAGTGCGATTGCCTCATCCTTTTAAACTTACTAGTACATAGCAGAATCTTCTGCAAAGAGTTTGGAATTACATTTTAAAGTTTTTTGAAGATCATTAATAAAGAACAATACCAAGCCAGTGTGGTCGAGTGGTAACATTCCCGCCTCGCAATTGGGAGACCTGGGTTCAATTCCCAAGGTCGG
>JAQIXP010002649.1:0-14625 GCA_034700285.1 Proteroiulus fuscus
GGAATCTAAATTCAACCTGCAATTTTGTGATGGGGGATGCTCCAAAATGTTATCGAAATGTTAGATTTTTCATCATTGGAACGGTTTGTTTCACTGTTGGGGGGCCTGCCATCTTGCTGTTTGTACACAACTTTGTACGTACTCAACAGGAAACTGACCCCATCAATCCATCTCTGCTAGTCGAGCATATGCATATTGACACCAGTACCATTTATGGGATCTATATCAGAAAATTCCTGGAGATTTTTGTCACAATTTCAATCTCATCCTTCTTTTACATGCATGCTTTATTCGTTTTCTTCTATACGGCCATTTGCCTGCTGGTTAGGAACAATTTGAACAAACTCCTAACTTGGAAACCTTCAGAATCAGAATCTAAATTGGAGTTTATCAAGCAGCATCAGATGATCTGCTCTTTGGTTCAAATGCTGGACATGATTTTTTCCGAAATTATTGCTGTTTGGAATTTGGCCGAAGTTTTGTGCATTATACTTATGATAAGGTCCTTGGATTTTGGAAAATTGAAGGATGGTTGTGAATGGGTTGTTGATCGTGAAGTGGTGGGCACAGTCAGTGTTTTGGCTCTTAATTTTGGTTTGAAATCTCAGTTGACCTCCTTGATTAACGATAAGGTATACAATTAAATTTAGTGTATTATTTATAAATGCAGGGTTGGGAAATATGTGGAAAATTGAAATAATAATTAAAATGCACTTGAAAATGTGAATAGTAATGGGATTTAATAGGACAGTCCCACTTTGGGACAAATGAATCTTAAAATTAAGATTATTAATAATAAAGATGGGCAGTCTTATTAATAATTGTAGTTCACCTACATCAGCGCCAACTTGTGTTGGGGATTGTGGGTGCTCAAAGCATATCTTGCAAGTATTGAGGGTGCTTAAGCACCCACAGCACCCACATATTCGGCGCCGATGTTCACCTACCGTAATTCAGAAATCACAATGATTCCAAAAAAAGTGATAGGCCCCATTTTTATAATAGTCCCCCACCCAGGCAGAATGGCGCTGCGTGCAAAGGGAGTTCAAGTTGGCTTCACTTTATACATATTCTCTGTTATGCAAAAGCTTGTACAAGTTTATTAGTACTAGAGGGTTTGACAAAATGACTTCTAACAAGGCTATTATCAACCATCGATATTTTTGTCCACATTGGCATGTTTCAAATTTAATTAATAACTATTGAATGGTAATTAGAAATTAAATGTCAATTACTACGCTCTTCTTATTTTTTCCCCTTCTTTCTTGCAAAAAATGCTTGAAGTAAGGTGGGACTGTTCCTTTAATTCTTATGAAACAGGAAATGCTATTCTTGCAAATGCTAGCAAATTTGTGGTTTCTGCTCTAGAGATAGAAAAAAAGCTTGTAGGCTGACATTATTAACCATAAGCTACACGATAATGCTAATGTAAGATAAAACATATTTATGTTTTTAATTATTTCATTTTTCTCACTTTGGTTATAGGTGCTGAGCTCGTTAAAATTTCTCACTGAAATGGACGATAGCCCTAAAAAATCTGCTCCAAACATGACAAACGATTTGATAATCGTTACTTCGAAAGTGAGTAAAACTTGAAATTATATCTAATTGTATCTTCCTGCAGCTCAGTTTCATATCTGTTTATTCTTTCGTTGAACATGGTAATGAACAAACACGTTAAAATTTTGTCATTTCAGGCCGAAGTGAAATCCCAACTGTATCTTCAATATGTGAATTTGGACCCACCTGGAGTCTCAGGATGGGGCCTTTATGTCATCAGGAAAGGATTCATACTTGCGGTAAGTTAAGAATTTTGATCGAATTATAAGCTAGGGCTGTAGCTTGTCCTATAGGTGGTAGTGCAGTCGTACCACCTGGGGACATCTTTAAGAACTAATTGAGATGACGAATAACTCCCTCCAGGTGACGTAATATGCCATAGTACAAGTCAATTGGCTTGAATTCAATATAGTGAAACTTTGGGGCTATAGTTTTTACTGCAGGAGGCAGGGTAGTGGCATCAAAGAGTGCCCCCTGATGGCAGGTTTATCTTAATGAAATAAAAGTTGAGAAATGTGTCTAAAATGTGATTGATGTGCAAAAAGTTTGAATTTAATATGCAAAATCAATGTGAAATATGTGAAAAAATGACTATGCTAGAACAGTACGTGTGAGGAGTCTGACTCTACTCAGCTTTCTTCTCCCCCTCCCTGCCACGTCATATTACTTCTTGATAGTGTAGTATATGTGCTCAAATTGATGTAGGCCATTTAGGTTGCTAGTGAGATTCAAGTAAGTTCTATGGAAAACAATTTATGTGTGAAAAGTGGTCTAAAATGACAAAAAATGGTCTAAATTAAATGACTAGTAATGGTTTTAAATTTCCCATTTGTAAATTTTCATGTTTCAAAAATTTGCTATTTTTAAGGCCACAGCCAACGTTGTGACTTACGTCTTGGTTACATACAACATTAACGATGGCAACAATCCAAATGACACCTGTTAACATTTGCTACTTGTGACGTAACATCAGGTTGACAATGGTACTGGGGATGTGGTTGGATAACAATCGAAGGTCAAGACACACTAACAAATACTGATATGGAAACCACTGTACACAATCAAGATATTTATTTAAATAAATTAAAAATATCAATGGTATCAAATTCATACACATGCATATTATACTTTCAAATAGAGGAAACAGGAATTAGGCTATAAAAATTATTTTCCAGTGAACTGAAAGCATAAGTTTGGCAGTTGGTCTCATTGGTCTCAACAAAAGTGTGGCCTGGAGTCACTTTTTCCTAGTTCACTCTCATGTTGAACAGGGTATAGAACCAGTCATTACGTAATTTTAATAAAAAAAATTGTATTTAAATGGCTTTGGTAATTATGCTGTTACATTGTGGACGCTCCTGGATTTGTCTTGAAGATATCTTCTTCGGCAATCTGATGCCAACAAGGTGTAGTTTCAATAACTGCCACTCGTGGCGTGCCACATGACGTTTCACGTGAAGTTTTGCATGACTTCCAATAGTTCATGCATTCACCATGAAATTGCTGAACATTTTTGTAGAAGTCAGTATGTTGTAAGCATGGATTACATTTTCTGGAATTTCTTGATGTATATGATAACCCTTTGCCGGATACACTATTATGCGTTGAAGGCATCCCAACATGATACTTATAATATCCTGAATTGTACCAATGTTCTCATTGGGGTACTTTCGAAGGGCTACAGGTGGAGAGGTCACCTGAACCTTGAGTTTGGGGTTCACTTCTGGCCACTGTTTCATGAAGGTGGCATAGGTACGGCGCTCCATGTAAGGGGCCTGCACCAGGATTATGGACTGCTTTGGAACCAGTCCGTACTTCTTCAGGACTTGGTAAGAAAAACGCACGTTTTCACCCGTGTTCGTGGCGCATTTTTCCACCAAAATGCGCTCGTAGGGAACCCCCATGCTTAGGGCCACTTCCCGAAATACTTCGTACTCGGGACGGGTCCATTTGCCTACAAAAAATTGATAACGATAAGCATTTTGTTATAGAAATTTTCCATTAAAGGGGCAGTCTCACTTTAAAACAAGATGATTTTAGGAAAAAGAGCATGTATAGTTAATTAGGCTAGACATGGAAATTGGATTTGAGCCTACCAATCATTATACTTTCCGACAGCTTATCTTACCAGGAGCTCAACCGGCACTCGCAAAGCGTTTCCCCGCTCTCCTGCGCAAGGAAGCGCTTTGAGAGTGCTTTTTGGTGCTCCTTGAGCTCCTGGGAAGATAAGCTGTCGAGAAGTATAGATGAAATGTTCTGAATACTGGATTTGGATGAAAATAGAAAGTTCAAATTGGCGCCATTTCACTGATAAAATGTAGCGCCCTCTACTGAATTATAGGCATCAGCTCCATAGACATACACGTGCTAGAGGGCGCCACCAAATGACACTGCTTGTTCAAAGCTATGGAAAAATGGCGCCTAATATGTATTTTGCAAACGTCATAATTTCTTCAATATGGAAGCCTTGCTGCAATTATTGTTGTAACAGCCTTCTAGTAAGTGTGTACCATTTGAAAATTACTTGCTTCAAAGTGGGACTTTCCCTTTAAGAATTTTAATTTTGCTGCACTTACCTTCTGTAAGGTTTCCCAAGTCGCCACTGAATAATATGTAATTGGCGTAGCCATCCAACCATAATTTTGCAGCATGTTGGGCCACCCGGATATCGTTGTTGCCCAAGACCAAAATCAGTTCACTCTGGAAATAACAAATAAATGATTGAGATTGATATTTAGAAGTCATAGACCAATACCTAAAGGGCAGAAGTACATGGAATTCTAAAGTAATTTTGCCTACAAAAATTGTTTGCAAGTGTAGTCACAAGGGAGCGCCACATATCATACCAAAGAGTTCAGTGGGTTTAACTTCCTTGGGTTATTGGATAAAACGACATCAGTTGGCAGTTTTTATTTCCTATTTGGCAACTGCTCATACTGTACTGGCTCAAACTGCATTTGGGTGAACAGGATTACAAACAACATGGTTTAGGGTAACACACCAAATAGTCTACTGCACATGCAAGTTTGCCAAATTGTTGCAGAGATAATTTAATGGGGAAGTCACATTAATAACAAGTGCTTTTTAAATGCTAGTATTATAACAAAACGTGGAAATAAAGTATTAATAATGGAATTAAAACTTTACTAGAAATTTTTATGTAAAATATGGGCAGCGCCATTTTGCCAGATCTCAAGAGTTCCAAGACTCATAAAATCTCTGAAACATTTAGCGCCATCTGTTAGTAATGGGAGAAAGGTTCATTATTGGAGTCATTCAATTTTAGCAATAATAAATAGAAGGAAAAAGAATTAATTGAAGTACTTTAAAAATTTTCAATTTTTATAACTTTAATATGGCGGAAATTTTCTGAGATTTTTTAATAGTGGACACTTGGTGGCGCTTTTGGCGATGAAAATCGATGCAATTGTTTTGAATCGATCAATATTTTTCATGAAATCATGAGAATCAGTGGTAATGCTTTCATAACATAACAATTAAATTTCTTATATTAAAACTTTCTGTTCTTAATTTCTTTCATTTAAATTATATCACTTTGTAAAAAATGTGACTTTCTCTTATGGGAAATATTTTTAGGCATTGGATTTGTAGGCTTAATCATTAGAATTTTTTTTGGATGTTTTAAAAATATATTCATTTGATGATTATGCAATATGAATAAATAATAACTACAAATATTTCAATAAAAATAAATCTGAAATACACTGATTCAAATTTTACAGCTGGCATTCTGGTAGTTCTGTTGCATGCATTTTTCATAAATTAGATAAGGAGAACTTTACAACAGTGGAAAATAACAGAATACAAAATTCAAAAATACAAATACAAGTACAAAAAACCAAATTCATGACAGGCTCATATTAGTGTAAATAAATATAACAATCCTGTGACGTAATTGTAACTACATTTTTCTGCTTCTGCTGTCAAGATCCAAGGTTACATCCGTCCCATTCAAGAAATTTAAAACGAAAACAATACTCAAGAATATAGATTTTTTTCTGACATGTGGTTTGGTGCTAAAATTAAATACGCCGGTAATGGTATAGTTAAAAAAGGTAAAATGAAGCATTGGATTCAAAGAGTAATTATGAGGAGGAAAGCTGAGGGCTTGCAGTCCCCCTCCCTCCAAATACAGACATTTTAAAATCACAATATCAAGATTAAAATCATAAAACTTGTAGATTGAAAGTGGGGGGATTGGTCAGTGTGTTCATTCCCCCCTTCCCCCTCGGTTGTTGACAAGCATTACTGGATTGGGATTGGCATTTAAAGTTTGAATTTTACAAAATACTCCCCACTGCACCCCCTTCCCCCTCCCATACCTTTCCCATAAAATTTTGTCCTGGATTTGTCTATGAACCAGAATGGGACTATCCAGCCAACATGTACCAAAATCTGAATCATGTCAGATCCAACAAATCATTGAAATGGTTATCTGGTTAATTTGGGCAAGACATACTAAATGTGACAAGACAGATTTAGGAATATTTTCTGTGGAACTACCTTGATCGTGCTAGTACAAAAATTTTAAAATGATGCTTACCTTTTCTAGTATGCTATGCATCAGCATGTATTCCCAAATGATTTCAGCCAATTTCAAATATTCTTTTGGCATATCCAGTAAGGGTTCAGCACTTACACCCATTTCCTGGGTTTGTTCTTATCCTGAAACTGTTGAGCTGAGTTGAAAGCTGATTGGTTAATCTTATTATAGATTTTCAATACCACTTAATAGTGTTCTGTACAGTCGTTGCAGTCTTACTAATCAATAATAACTTTCGAACAGACTGGAGCACTTCATAATAATCCAAACTTTGCGCAGAAATCATTTAAATAATAGTCGTTGTAGCTCCACCTACTGGGCTTACCTGTAGCACTTGACCCCACGTGGTGTGCGACCTCAGAACCAGACTGTTGTCATGAGGTGCATGCAGCTGATACATGTGACGCAAGTGTGATGGCTTTTTTGTATCATGACGTCAGAAACGGTAAAAACACGATGTGTGTTTTTGTGAACTGCTTCCTTGTACTTTTGCCAAGAAATTATAGGACATTCCTGAGTTGTGGAAGAGCATTGGCTAATTATTGATGCTAAATTTAAACCGAATTCAGAGGCTCAAAAATAAACGAAATTCAAAACTTAATATAAAAATTGTTAAATTTTAACCAAATTTAGAGATTCAAAGAAAAAATACACTGTGTAGGTTCAAATCTAATCCAATGTTTAAATGCAACAAATTCGGAATTTGTTGATCATGGATATCTCAAAAGTATTCTGAAATTTCAAAATAATTCTGAAATCTCAAAAGTATTCTGAAATTTCAAAAAAGTATTCTAAAATCTCTAAAGTATTCTGAAATCTCAAGAAGTGTCCTGAAATCTCAAAAGTGTCCTGAAATCTCAAAAGTGTCCTGAAATCTCAAAAGTATCCTGAAATCTCAAAAGTATCCTGAAATCTCAAAAGTATCCTGAAATCTTAAAAGTATCCTGAAATCTCAAAAGTATCCTGAAATCTCAAAAGTGTCCTGAAATCTCAAAAGTGTCCTGAAATCTCAAAAGTATCCTGAAATCTCAAAAGTATCTTGAAATCCCAAAAGTATCCTGAAATCTCAAAAGTATCCTGAAATCTCAAAAGTGTCCTGAATTCTCAAAAGTATCCTGAAATCTCAAAAAGGGGTATTTGTCCTTTAGAATCAAAAGTACTCCCATGATGCATCATTAATTTTGTCAAAAGAAAAAAGTTGTATTGGCTATTTTAGTATGGATTAGCGGTAGTTGAATGTTTTTCATCACAGATGGCGCCAAATGTCTATGGCAACTAACATAAGCCGCCATTTTAGTATGGGCAAAAAGCTAGTTTAAGGCTACTCATCATAGATGGCGCTTTATTTTTGAAACGTATTTGACTGGAGCCATATAGTTGTCAGGTCTGGTTTTCATTTGTACAAATTGCATCATAAAGGGAGTTTAAT
Source organism: Proteroiulus fuscus (assembly GCA_034700285.1). Classification (NCBI taxonomy): domain Eukaryota; kingdom Metazoa; phylum Arthropoda; class Diplopoda; order Julida; family Blaniulidae; genus Proteroiulus; species Proteroiulus fuscus. The sequence goes on from JAQIXP010002649.1 coordinate 7,554, forward strand.
TCAGATTGAATTTTATAACTATGCAACAAATACAACCGTGACGTCATGTATTATTGCATCATGAGGAGTCTTGCTTATAAACAAATGCAGGATATGGAGTGACCATTAAAATTATACGTTTTGATAGACCTTTGGGGAAGTCCTGCAGGGTTTCTCATGACGTCAGTGCTTTTATATTATAAAAATGACCTATTGGGCGGGTTTAAAAGCATACCTTCAAAATTCGGATGAAACCTGTTCAATGGTACCAAAAAAATTCAGAAGAAATGGGAATTTTTGCATGTCAAGAAGGACCTCCCTTCCCTTTCTTCCCAGAAAAGCTTTGAAATTACGCTACCCGGTAGTGCTGTATAATTCTCAGTAAATGTTTAATTGTTTCAAAGAAATTGCAAAAACTTATATCGAAATGCAAAATAATGCTACAGCCAAAAATTTTTAAATTTGAAAATTGATATAATTATATGTGTAGCCTATATTAGCAATTAAATCATGCAGATGGGATATCCAGAATGGCAGTGTATCATATAAAGTAACGCACATTATCCTTGACTTTTGACTGAATGGTCAGTCAGTCGATTGGTCACCTTGCACCCTGTAATAAAGTAATAATTTAAAATATGGCCTCGCAATATGGCACTAACTCATTTAACTTTTTCATTAGCATTGCATGTTTCTATCTAATTATTTGGATATGTATCTCTCAATTCAGCCATGATCGTTGATCTGGTGTAATTTTATCCATGGAAAATTAATTTGGGTAAAATGCATCAAGTTGCACTTTTCCTGTTATTATATTGTGCATTTTTAGCAGTTGAAAGTCAATATTACTCCACTTTCGAAAGCACACTGTACTCCCATTATGCAGCATTTTTTTTAAAAAAAATCCCTTTTTGGCAATTAATTTTGGCCATTTAGTATTCCTCAATCCTCATGGATGGCGCTATATGATTATGGGCAAATAACATGGGCCGCCATTTTAGTATGGGAAAACTGTAGATGAAGTGAAGTCTATTCATCACAGATGGCGCTGTACTTTTGAAAGAGGTCTCATGTGCAAGGAAAGTTGGTTAGCATGAGATTTGCTTAAATTAGACTTGGTCAGCAGGAACTTTTGGCTCATAATTAGGCAACAAGAGCCTGACAATGACATCAGGGTTTTTGACAACTATTCTGCTTATTGTAGGCTATCTATATGATTCAAATTGAATCTTAATATTTGGACCATGGTCATGAACCAAGGGTATTCGCTGACCAAGGGTGTCGCTCAAAGACTGATTTGCAGAATTTTGAACTAATTTTTCAAGTTGTTTTGATTTATTTATTTTTTATTTCAATTAATTAAAATTTAGTTTAGGTCTGGGGGAAACCAGCACACGTGGTTAATTTTATGAAATTTTGCAGTTATTTTTTACATATTCTGTTGCATGGAAATTAGGGATTCGGGGAGTAATCGGGAAGATGGAATTTTTACAACAAGTAAAAATTAAAGATGGAACCATTGACACAAATTTTTCATTTTTTATTTTTTCGTTTATAAATTGTAAATATTTTACAACTATTTACAGAATTTGAATAAACCCAGGAAATTTCGTAATTATCCACAGAATATTTCTCTCGTAGTAAAGAGAGAAAAATGCTGTGGTTAACATGTAACAGGGATGCATCGTCCCTGTTAACATGTTAGCCAATGCATTTTCCTCACTCGTAATTGTTTTATTAAATTAAAGGGGAAGTCCAGTGAAAAATGAAAAAAATATATGTTATAGTTTGGTTAATGAATGGAAGTAAATCGAAATTCGTTTTTGAAAAATAACATAAATAAGCAAATAAAAAAATAAATAAAGTTGAAAAAATTCAGTCATGACGTCAGCATGGAAAGAATGTCAATGTGTTTGCATGGGAGCACGTTTCCATGCTGACGTCATGACTGAATTTTTTTCAACTTTATTTATTTTTTTATTGGCTTATTTATTTTATTTTTCAAAAACGAATTTCGATTTACTTCCATTCATTAACTAAACTATAACATATATTTTTTTCATTTTTCACTGGACTTCCCCTTTAAGCCAGCTTGATGAATCGTTCTGAAATTTTGCATAGTTTGCATTATTTTGCAATTTTCCCACAATTCTCCAAAAAAATTATCAAGGGTCAGGGGTTAAATATAAGCCAAACTGATCACAATTCCATCACGTTATATTTTCTGATATTTTTAAATACAATTTTTCTATTTTTGTTACCAATAACCTTGTTTTGGTGTATATTTAGTTTTCCGTTATAACAATATTTTGTGTTCATTTGTAATCTGGGCAATTTGGGTCAAATTGGTTCTGTTTAAGGAAGGTCCAGACGTGGAAACTTCCGAGTTTATCATAACAATGTATTTTAGTGATGCAGCAATATCCGCATTATCTGCAAATTTATTTGCTTTTTATGAAATAAAATCAGTTTTTGAGCAAATGTCATTTTCGTGACTGCTGCGTGAAATCCTAGGGATTCAGCTAATTTCCTTGGTCTAAATCAATAATGCAGGCCAAGGAATTTTATATCGAACATGTGATTTACAGGTGCTTGGGGTATATAAGCAATCATTCATAATCAGCAAAATCAATTCTGATTTATTTGAACTAGAATCGTGGAGGTTAGTTATACCTTATCTATAATGTTTATTGATTGAAAAATATTTACCTGAATTACTCCAGAAATTCAAATATTATGGAAGTTTTTTGCAGTTAAAACGGTTTCATTGACACCTTGGCATATAACATTAGGGGCCTGGAAAATCAATAGAAAGGTCAAGGTGCTAAATTGTTAAAAGTTTATTTTGGCAGAATGCAGTGCATCTAGTTCTGGTAGAACCAAAAATGGCTTCTTGTAATTATCTTGGGCATAGATCAAGGGTGAATCTCAACGTAAATCTTACAAAATCCAAGTGATTCTTGCAATTTCCAAGTGATTCTTGCAATTTCCAAGTGAATTTTGCAATATCCAAGTGAATCATGCAAAATCCAAGTGAATCTTGCTGAATCCCAAGTTAACCGTGATCAATTCCATATAAACTTTTTTGAATATACACATCTTGCAGAATCTTTGAGGATTTACAAATCCAATATACCGTTTTTGAGGCAGTTTTCTATTCACAAGAGAACTTTGTGAATCCCAACAAAATCTTGCTGAATCGTATGAGATTTTCATGTAAAATCTCAATTGAAAATTATGATTTTTAAAATAAAGACAAGCAATACTTGAAAAGGAATATTTTCAGCAGACTTACCATGATTCAGAAATCATGACTTTTCTAAAATACTAGGATGGCGACATTTTTCCATTTTATTTGTAAAGGCTTGGCGCCATCTAGTACTTGTCTTTGTAAATTAAACCATTGAAAGTGTTCATGCATTGCTTCACTTTTTCTCAATGGAATAGTTATGTGTATTATACAAATTTAGCCACTGTTTACACAATGATTCAAGGGAAATATTTATGTGAACCAAGGTCTTTAAAAATTGCTTTGTAGTGCTCAAGTTAATCAGAGGATGGCGCCACATAGTTATCAAAAAATGGATACTTCCTATAAAATTCATTTTCATGTTTTTTTCCATTCTTTTCGTCATCAACTCTTTTAATTTTACAAATAACTTTTTTAAAGGTGAGACTGACTTTCCTTCCCTTTAAAGAGTTCCTAATTGACAATCCAGCAAAAATCTATTAAAACCTGACGGGAATCTAAAGGAAATTCCTAAGAAACTTTGATAAAAATATTTCGTGAATCTAGGTGAATCTTTCGGGACTCAGTAGGATCTATGAAACCCAAATGCTGATTTCTGTGACTCCAGTTGAAGCTCTTGAATCCCAAGTGAATATTTAAGAAAAACTTAATTTAAATTTCTGTGAATCCTGCGTAATCTATTAAATCTTTTAAGGATCCACAAATCCCATTTGCCGTTTTGGATATGGTAATTTGAGAAATATCCAAAGGGATTCTTCAGAAGTTTTGTGAATCTAATTAAATCTTGGTGAATTTGTAAAGATGCAGTGTGGCTCACAACTCTAAATTTGAGTTATACTATTGATGTTGACTTTTAAAGTGAATCGGGAATCAAATTGGATCGAACTGAATCTAGATGAATCCCATTTAAATGTTATTGAATCAAGTATAGTGTTGTGAAGCTTTTTAACGAATTCAAATAGTTATTTTAAATATGGGATCATCGGCTGGGAATGGTGGCTCGTTCTTGCTGCGACTGGAGGCCAGAGTCTTGGATGGAGTGAGAGTGAGGCTCTCCTGTGTCGTGTCCTCTTGACGACCGGGTGTCCTGCTAAGCTCGGCATCAATATGGTGACCCTGGAGGAGTCTGGGATCACCAGGTTGCATAATGAGGGGTGAACCGGGTCAGGACGGAAACGTAGCAGCCAAAAGCTCCCTGTGTTGAGCAGTAGTGGGATCGCGCCTGGGATTGAGGCTGGCTCAGGACCTCATCCAATATATCCAGACATTACAAATTTTTATTTACAAAAATGTATTTAAGCCAATTTTTTTTATAATTTTAACTTTTTTTAAATTAAAAATTATATTTTTGCTTGATAATTACATTCTTTGAATAAGGTCTAGATCTATTTTAATTTCATTTTCTCTTGACAATAACATTAATTAATATTAATGTAATGCACATTTTAAAAAAATACTATTTTGTTGATGTAAGCACTAATTCAAATCAGTATTGCACTGGACATTTTCTAGACATTTAATTTAGCTAATTTTGCAAAATTGTTTACAATGTAAATTGACTTCATGCATTTTTGCAGAAAAAGTAACAGCGAGGAGATGCAGAAAATATTATTTGTTATCACAACCTGATTGTGATTCTGCAAAAAGTTTTCAAGCAACTTGAATTTTTTATGTAAATACCGTAAATGGAAGTTTTTCTGCTGAAATTCTCTAGGGATTTGCGAAATTTTGACCATGTGAAGTATGGGCATGAATTTTTGCAGAAAAATTAACTTTGATGAATTACAGAAAACCTTAATCATTATCACAACCTGATATTGTTTCTATAAAAACTTTCCTGCAGCTTGCTTTTTGCTGAAAGTAATTTATGTTTTCTGCTGGAATTTCTAGACATTTACAAAATGTTTGACCAAATGAAGTATGGGCAAGAATATTTGCAGAAAAAGTTACTGTAATGAGCTACAGAAAACAATGTGATCACAACCTGTGCTTAAAACTTTCAAGCACCTTGCTGTTTTTTCTGAAAATATCAGTTTTCTGTATAATTGTTTTCAAAATGAAGGGGAAGAATTTCTGCAGAATTCCCATTAATGTTCTGCAGAAAGTAAATCTTATTCACGGTTTCTGTTTAACTCGATCATGTTTTACAGATACTTTTAAGTGGCTGAAATTTCTGTTAAATCTAAGATACATTTTTCTGCAGAATGTTTTTTTTTTAAATGAAGGTGAAGAATTATTACAGAATTCTCATTAATGTTCTGCAGAAAAGTAAAGCTTCTTCACAATTTCTGCTTAACATGCATGGTAAAGAGTTATTACAGAATTATCATTAATATTCTTCAGAAAAGTAAGGCTTACTTAACGAATTCTGCTTAACTGGATCATTACTTTACAGATTCTGTTAAGTTGCTTACGTTTCTGTTTAGTTAAAGATAAATTTTTCTGCAGAATCTGCATACATTTTTTTAATGAAGGTGATGAATCTCTATTAAATTCTTTTAATTAAGTTCTGCAGAAAAACTAAATATTTTCGTTGTTTTTTTCTGAACCAGATTACTACTGATAATGTAGTTCTGATCTAATTTCAGCATTTATGATATTATATAAAATATAATAAATTAATTGATTGTTAACTTTTTTTCAGGTATCACATGGCTAAACTGATGTACAAAGTTTGATCCATCTTATTGGTTATTCTGTATCCCTAATTGCTGTCGTGATTGCCTTGGTGATCTTCCTCTATTTTCAGTAAGTAACTTATTTCTTAATTCTAGTATTTTGTTGTTGTTATTATTATTTTAAAATAATTATTTAAAAAAATCAGAACAAGTTTAATATGGTTATAGCGCAAATAGTTATGGTGAAACCCAACAAAAGATAGATGGGCGTCAAAGCCATCTATTGTTAGAAACTGTAAATAAAACATTCTAAAGTGTGCCGAATTACACCACACACACATTTACTATGAGAAAGTAGTTCCTGACTTAAAGGGAAAGTCCCATCTTGTAGTAAGTAATATTTAAGTCGTTCACGCTTACTAGATAATTATGAATGGCTGAGATAATAATAATAATAGCAACAATTTACATATTGAAAAATATCAGGACATTTCCAAATACATATTAGGCGCCATTTTTCCCACAGGTTTCAGGAGACATTGAAAGTTGGTGGCGCCCTCTAGGACATGCATCCAGTAGAGGGCTCTACATGCTGTCAGTAAATTGGCGTGTATTTGGGCTTTGCATTTTCCAACAAATTTATTATTTGGGACATCTTATTTAAAGAACGGTGGGCTCTTACTACAGAAGCACCATTTGTCCCAAAAGCCTCATTTGCCCCAAAAGCTCCATTTATCCCCAAAAGCCCGGGCGCCAGGTCCGAGCTCCCTTTGTCAACATTTAGAGAAAGGACCCACCCACCCCTAGTGTTGACGTCATCTTTTTTTAAAGCTATGAATGTTAGAACATAAATTAATTGGCCTATGTATTTCAGATGTTCTATGACATGGAGTAGTTTATAAATGCCTAAACCTATTAACTGCCTAAACTGAATTTTAATGGCGCTTCAAATTAGTAAAATTATTATGTCAACTTGGGGATGAAGGACCCCCCCCACGTGACGCCTTGTTGGTCAACTTTTGGCACATGCCCCACCCACCTAACTCAGCTCCGTAGCCAGGGGGTGGCATAGGGTGGCAATGCCATCCCTAGAGAGTTTTCATGCCACCCCAAACGAGATCTTACAATGCCACCCCTAATGCCACCCCAAATGTCAATTACAACAAAATCAGTAAAATATTAGTTAATAAATTAAACCTGCTAGAATAATTTTAAAATTAATTTT
>JAQIXP010002650.1:0-14623 GCA_034700285.1 Proteroiulus fuscus
GTAAAAGTTCAACGATGGGGTTTGATTTTTTTCAAAGATTATAAAATTTACTAAAAACTGATGCATGATTATGACGTAATATGCATTCTGAATGTAGTTATCGATTTTTAAAGTTGACCATTCCGTTTTCCCGTGCTATTTTACATAGACGTGAAATTTCCCCCAAAATTTAACGGATCTGGATATTGGCCGAGCGGATAACGATGGGGTTTGATTTTTTGGAAAGCTTATTTAATTTAGGCCTACTACAAAATGTAAAAGTTAGATTTTTTGTTATTACGTGCATTCTATATTTATTTATCGAATTTCAAAGTTTACCATTGAGTTTTTAGACACATTTTGCCCGATTGTACTGCTCACGGGGCAGATAAACAAAAAAAATCATGCATCACGTTTTAGTATAAATTTTATTTTCCTTCATAAAAAATCAAACCCCATCGATTTAGGTTTAGCCATTATTGATTAATTTGTACTTTTATTTAACATGGAGATTCCCATAGGAGCATGCATGCTCTAAAAAGTGTGGACAGCCCCCTTAATCAATGTCATCATTTCTTCAATATGGAAACTCTTGCTGCGATTATTATTGTCACTGCCATTCATTGATTCATATCTAGTAAGTGTGTACAATTCAAATATCACTTGCTACAAGGTGGGACTTTCCCTTCAACATTAAAATATATAAGTTCCAAAAATTGTTTCCATACGAAATGCTAATTAGTTTTAAAAGTTTTTTGAAGATAGAAATCCCGCCACCATGCAGCAGATACTGGCATTTATTGCGTGAGATTGACATTACCATCTCTTCGATAGCGTCAATCAACCAACCAACCAACCACTCCCTTGTAACTAAAGTAGCCAAGCTTTCGGGCAACACGAGTTGCATTTTCAATGCAAATCTGCACATAATATACTTTCTTAAATATGACCAGAACAGATATATAGTGAAAGAGTGCCGCCGAAAATAAAAAGGAAGAAGAGCTGGGTGGGGAGGAGGAGGGGGGCAGGGGGGTGGGGGTTAAAAATGAGGGTGATGGAAGGTTGTCCCACCCCATACTGTGTAGAGAGTCCACGATGAATACTCCATTGAAAGTCCGAAGAAAAGAATAAGTGCAAAGCGATGAAAGGACATTTAAGTTGTCTATACAAGCAGCTCCTGTAGAAGACCAAGCACCATGGTGCCCCTAAGTGGATACTACAGCATACATCATTATTATCCCATCACTTTACATGCATTTTTCTAGCTATACACTGCTTGTATACAATTTACTGTAGATACATTATAGGCCAATTGGACTAGGCTGGTAAGCAACTTTGCTCCAAAATAAGAGGAGGGATAAAAGAAGAAGAAAAAAAAAAGGTGTTCACACTACATGTAAGACGTATTATATAAACACAATAACGTGGATATTAACTTGTCAAGCTCATGAGATAGTGTCAAATTGGAAGAAGCTTTTCATTACCATTATAAAAATGTGAACAGAGAGAAGAGCCGAAAAAAAATGGGCCAATATTAGAACGGAACTATTCAATAAAATGCATGGAGAAAGGCAATTTTGTCAGTTTTTTTCAAACTGGCAAAAAAATACGTATTCGCCCCTAACTAGTATCTAATTTTCGTTTTTATCAATGCTTATCCTCCCCGAAAAATGTAAATAAAAAACTATATTTAAATTCTGGTTCCCATGTTTGATATTTTTTCCAGTTATTGGGGGAGGGAAAGAGGGGGTGTTATTCTAGTAATCCTGCTTGTAAATAAAGGACTGTTCTTGCATGCTATATAGTTCGTATCCATTGCATCTGAAGCAGTCCAACAGTTGTACCTATAATTTTTGCTGGGGGCTTATATAAATTAAGTTGGCCTAATATACCACATTTTTATACTCCTCCCCCTCCCCCCCCCCCTCAAAGAAAATCACATATTGTAATCCCCAACCTGTTCTTACTAGTTCTTTAATAAAAAAAATTTCTTTTACTCTTAGTAAGCTTAAGTCGTATATAACAATGGATTTTCTATAATGGTTGAGTTTTCAAAATAATTTCAATTTGGCCTAATCAAATTGATAAAACTAAAAGAACAGTATTTTTGTATTGCACCAAACGCATAATTTAAAGTTTGCAGTATACCATCTCACCAAAATATAAATAAAAATATTTATAGACGTTCAACTGGGTTTTATGAAGCAAAGAAAAATTGTAAATCCATTAAAACAGGCAAGTTTGATTTGCATTTAGCAATGTTGCCTTCTATCCATATATAAAATATTTTTTGCAGAATTTTTCTCATCAGGTCCGGCTTTAGGGGTGGTCGAGCTGGGCGGTCGCCCAGGGCCACCACTTGGGTAAAAAATAAAAAGTTCAAGTTGAAAACCCAGCAAAACTCACTGTTATGCAAATAAATGTTGTAAAATAATTTCCTTTTATTTTTGATAATTATCTGACTGAAATTTTTTGACAAATTTAGCTAGGCAAAAAAGTATACTTTACATTTGGGTTTGCTACTAACGTAAGTAGTGCAGTAGCGGATCCATATTTTGGTTTTGGGAGGGAATCACATTCAGGGCTGAACCCAGAAATCCATTTGGGGGGATCGAGAAGGGCTCGACACAAAAAAATGTTATAAAATTATGGGCCATAGGTAATAATTAAAAGGTTTCTGTACATCATTGAAAAAATTGATATAAAATGGCGCCGCAGACAATTTTTTTGCTAAAAAACCCTCAAAAATGGGATACAAATCATTAATATTGCACATTTTTCCATTTTTTCTAGTTTGAGTATACGAACATTTTGGGGGGGTCATGACCACACCTGGGGGCCACCACCTTCTTGGGGGGGGCACCAACTTCCTTATCGCCCAGGGCCACTAAAAACCTAAGGCCGGCCCTGTTCTCATCATGAAGATGGGCAAATTTCTGCAGAAAAATTCTACAATCACCAATTCTACAAAGGTAGATAATTTTTCTACAGAACCTTTATAAGCAACTTGAAACGTACCTGTTATAGGATAAGCAGGACACAAACTGAAAATATTTTCTGCAGAAATCCCTCACCTTAATTACTCTGAAGTATATTTATTTTTCATATTGTTTGACATTCAAGCTTTTTCAAAATAGAATTCTGAATCAAATCCAACGGACTTTTAAGTCTACTCTAATATCAGAACCATTATTAGAAATTAAAAGTGGAGTATAAAATATAAAAAAAATATCTGAACATTTTTATTTTAGAAAAATAAAAATGCTGGTGGAAAATCTAGTATTGCGTCAAATCGTGCATTTTATTTACAATATCCAGATAATTTGTGCTATAGAGTTTCCAAAATTTCTAGAAAATAAATAAAATGTAATAAAATTTAATTTTTTGACGGTGGATCATAGGGAGAACTCGAACAATAAAGTTGTACTTCCAAAATACAAAATAAATAAAATTTGCATCCAAAAAGCGTGTTTTATTTTCAAGTGCGAGTTTTATTTTTAGGCAGAAAATTCTGATTTTCCAAATACCATTATTAGCTTGAATGATATACGTCAACATGAGCCACCGTTAAAATGTAATTTTTTAAGCATTTTATGACATTCAATTCAATTCAAATCAGTACATGCCATATGGTAGGAAGTAATTCACTATAAATTCCCACAATCGGGAGGAATTTCTTCACGTTATTGTAGACATAAGAAATTTTTGTATTTATTTTTTTTTCAAAATGTTGTAGTTTTCAAATAGCATTCAAATTTAAAAATCCTATTGATATCAGTAAAATAACTTTCAAACAATTGCCACTATAACTATGCTTCAAAATACCAAATTTTAAGATCTCACTGGAAAAACAAAATCATATAATACCAAAAATAATACAAATAATAAAATTTAAATGCAGCCTACCTTATATTTTAAATATTCTTTCCAAATTCGCGTTAAAGACTAAATTACCCAAATTCCTAGGCAATTAATACGTAGAAAAACCTAGCATTTTTTGTTCTAATTGTTCCTAATTGTATCAATTGTTCAGCATCAGCATGCACGAATGTCCAAATCCGCATTTTTGCCACTCACGTCCCCTGACATGGTCACCAAGCAGGTGCCATCCCAATTAATGTTCCAAATAAGACCTTTTAACAGAAACAAGAAAAGAAAAAAACTAGGTCCATTCACCCTGCCTAAATTCCTACCTATTTCCTTCTAGTCTAATTAGCCAAAGAATGTCATAAGAGCTGATTGCTTGTGAATTGCAGCAGTAAGTGCCCCTTATTACATACATTCCACATGCGAATTCGAGCATATTGTTATAACAAAATACATTCACCAAATCCGGCTTTTAAAACGCACATGTAACATTGATTCGAAACAACAATGGCGACGTCTCAGTACATTATAAAAGCTTCAAAAATAAACGCTTCATTAAGTCCAGATTAAAAATCGAGCCAATGAAAAGGCCCCTTACAAAATGCTCGTGCAAAGGGAACCAATGGGATCCTGGCTAACAAATGCGATCAATAATCGTCAAGGTGGAGTCTCAGTACTAGGCTTTGCTTCACGGGTGCCCCAACCCAATCCCATTATCCATTGTACCTAGCCAATAGTCTGCTATTTTTTGATTTTTCCAACTTGTCGGGCTTTTAACGTGGATGACACTTTTATTTCTCGGGTTATTAACGCAATCGGGGGGAGTTAAGTGCACACGATCCTTAAAAAATTGGTCCTACCTTGATTTGGGTAAGACATTTTGGGTCCCAGATACAGTAACTGTCTAGCAGCGCATCTGGTACCACATGCGAGTATATGTTCACGTTCCCTTCATGGGACAGTTGGGTTAGTTTTTTCCTGCAAAATCCTGAAAAGTTGGAACTGCAATTTACGAAAAAAAATATTGGTCCTACCTTTGCTTGATTCGGGTTAAGCATTGGGTCCTAGATACTGAACAGAATAGCAGAGCAGAGCATTCATCAGTCTTCTTGGTACGGGGATCGTGGTATGTTCGTACTGGTTCCTGAAAAAGTAGAAACAACAATTTTACAAATTTTGGACAGAATGTGATCATAAACTGAAACATCAGAAGAAGAAAAAAATGTTTAAGCAATATTTTTAGTGATAGTTCAACATGCAGAATTCAACCACCCAACAAAGGAAGATCTGAAAAAATCCGATCTGGATTTGGGAAGCAGATAACTTTTGAGGAAGGACAGAAGGACACACGAACAGTGTAAGTAACATTAGATTTTTCTAACTCAAACTGAAATTTTTCAAGCAATTTCGGGACTGTAAACTCGGTACTAATAGCCAAAATATTTGGAAAATAGAATCGAAAAAAATATGCCAACGCCAGAAAGAATGTCCGAAGGGGTCCATTCGCCCATGAGTCGAAGTCCATCGCCAGATTCTGGATCCTGCAGTTCCAGATCGGATTCAATAGAGCCCATTGGTCGCACGTCGCCATCGCCAGCCACCCTACAGGTCCTAAGTCCACCGGTCCCGGCATGTCGGACACTGAGTCTACCGGGGACAACGGTGTCAAATTCGGGCAGCTTGACCTTTGCATCGCTCGCGTCCCATCACCTGCATTCGGGATCGCACCCTCATTCCAATAACAGTCACCATCATCATCACCATCACCATCACCACATTCTACATGGACATCATCCCACCATTACTCCATTCACCATCCACAGTCATGGGACCAAAAGCGTGGACACCGTCATAAGGAATGGTGCCCTAACACCCCCACCACCATCGTCTGGTCCCATTCTGGCACCACCCATCCCAGTGGTTATTCCCACCTCAGAGATGCCCCAAACCAAAGCGGTCAACGTGCCCACCTCATCGCCCACCACTACCTCAACGAATTCTTTTAAGTCCTTCTCAATTAGTAGTATCCTGAGCAGAACTGAACCCAAAAAAGACAGGTCCTTGTTGGCCACTCTGCACGGATTGCCCTTACATGATCACAACACTGTGTTACACTCAAATGGTGAAGCTGCCATTACCAGACTGGCCTTCGATGCCCATTTAGGGGCACTCGTAAGGCATCCCTTTGTGCACGCCGCCACTTTTGGAGATGCCCATCACCTCAGTAGCAAGGCCAGTCACTGGTACCCATGGGCCCAACATGCAACACTCACTGGACACTATACTTTGGACAGAGCTACGTGTAAGTACCAATTTAAAACAAAATATATCTTTTATGATAAAATATTTTCATTATATTTTCATTGTCAAATTGTGGTCAGCAGAATTTAAAAGTGAAACAATATATAAACATCTGCAAATTCTAATCAAGTTCAGATGCTTAATTTTTCATACAGAAATTTCACAAAAAATGCATGTATTTTAACACTTTTCTGGTTTCGACATTACTTTAAGCACTCCTTATAAATATTTCTAGAGAAAATGCATTTCAGAATGTAATCAATTTCTGATGCAGTAACTTCGTGTTTTTATATTTTTAACAGAAAGATGTGAGTTTTTTTAATAGTTTTCTGTCAGAATTTCTTCTGGCTTGACATTACTTTAAGCAATTTTATTTAATTGCTTGTGTGAAAAATATTTCCTCAAAAAATGTATTTCAGAATTAAGGTGCTAAACTTCTGCAGACAAATTCTGACTGGTATGAAATGAAACTTAAATTTTCAGTAGTACATTAAATGCCATTTTTAAAAAATTTGTCAAATAATTCTGGGAAATATTTATTTAGAAACATTTGCCTATGGTTACAGTTCAATTATAAAGAAATCAATAAAATATACAATAGAAAAAGTCGGAAATATAATAAAAAGATGCAGAATTCTTCAAATAATTTTTGAATGGATTTTTTGTCGGCTTTTCTATTGTAGTAAAACTTTTTTACTGTTTGCCTAAATATTGTCCATGCTATTATTGCAACATATTTAGAAACAATTCCAAAACATACTTTTTTGGATAATTCATTAAAAACTAAGGAAAATATTTTGAATCACTAATTATAATATTAAGCCTGCACATGAGTGCATTGCATAAATTTTTTGAATCAATTATGTTTAATTTTTTTATTTTCGGCATTTTTTAACTATAAAAAGTAATACTAAATTACCTTTTAATTTGAAAGTGCATAAAATACAACAGCTAGCTTATCCTCAATTATTACCAAATTAGCGTTATAGCTGCTCAAAAATATAGTATTTTTTATATGGCCAAAAGCTCAAAAATTACAATACGTAGTACATGTTCAAACCCCAACTAACCTTCAACTAACTTTTTGGTTAATGTTAGCTGATTTCATGTAATTTAAATTTGTTAAAAAATGAACTATTTGTTTGTAATTAAGCTTGCATGTTTCAATGTACAACATGCATACTCGTATACCACTTTATATGCAACTATATTATGGTACTGCTGCTCTGTGACGTCACAATGACATGTGGTTAATTCTGTCAAAGTCTTATTATACCTTTGTAACTTTAACAGAGGGATCTTAAGTTAATTTTAGCTAGTTTGTTAATCAGCTTAACTAATGGTATCTATCCCTTCATGAGACTTAAAAATTTCAATTAAAAGCTGTGATAAAATTTCACGATGTTAAAGCAAATAGAAATCAACACGGAGTTATACACAAGCGCGTAACCAGAGGATGGTTGTTGGGGGCTTAACCCCCCTCCCCCTATAATTTTTAAATTACATAGAGGGCACTGAACTCCCCCCCCCCCTTTCGCGAAATATTTTGATCCCGTAGACAACTGAAGGATATCGTGAAAAAAAATATGTAAAGCTATTGTGACTTTGAATTCGGCCCCCCCCCCCAGCCCATCAAAGATAAAAATTCTGGCATCGTGGTAACCATCCACAGTGGATTATGGTGAGCTTCAAACTTTCATCAAAAACTTTTTCGGAGGCAGGAGAGTTGGGAGAAACAAATAATTAAGTTCATTTGGGGAAGTTTGGGGGGTGGGGTAGATATCCTGGGTCCCCAGCTCCCAAAAATTAAGCTAAAAATTAGTCACAGGTTTTAAATATTATTGTGGTAAAGATATTTAAATTTCTAAATTCGCTTTGATATTAATGCTAATAATGTTGGGGAGGGGGGGGGGGGCAGTCGTGGATTCAGACTTTTACTTTTGATTGGGGGGGGGAGGCACGATCCCGGTGAGGCTATAAGGTATTGATGCAATTAGTCAGTGTGCATTATGCACGTATATCCTTTTATTTTCTTGGGGGGAAGGGTCATAATTCCCCCCCCCTTATTCCCCTAGATCCCCAAGTGGAACGGGGAGATGCAGGTACTTCATACCTCTGTGGGAAAACAAGAGGCACAAAATTGGCATTTTCTTCAAATATTTTTAAAAACTATACATTTCCTTCCTGGCCCTAATTTGACTGATCTATTATACTATGTACTAACAACTTTAAGTTAAGGCTAATCTGACTATATAGTCAATTTATGTAAAGAAAAAAGATTAACAATGTAAACAACAAAATTATTAGCGTCATACTAAAGACTAATTAATGCACGCTTAATAATTTGATAGCCAAAATTTTCACCTGGAAGTGCATTCATAAAATGTGACACAAGCAGGTAAAATATGAACTTCGAGGCAGGTGTTGTCTATTTTAGTCACAGATGTTTCAAACTGGCAACAAACTATCAATTTACCCCCAGTGTTAAATTGTAATTCGCTTTAGAACGCCCATTAATTACAATGCATCCATATGTCAGATTTCAATTTAATTATATATCAAATTGCTTAGATGCATGCAGTAGGATGTATTGATAGTAATTAATGTTAATAATTCCCCATGCTGTGCATTATCTATCTTGATATGAACACTTTAACATACATATGCACGTAGAAATCAGGAGGACTGGGGTAGTTCCCCCTCCCCCCCTATCCTTCCCAAAAAAATACAAGGAATAAACTTCAAAATTACATGTTATTTTGAAGTTAATTCCCAGCTTAAATCACTATTCCAGACTTCAGCAATCCACTTATAAACTAAATAAAAGTGAGAAACAATAGATCACAGTTTTCGTGTAAATCACGGGCAGCGCCATAGTGTCAGATTCCAGGAATACCTGAACCATAAAATCTCAGAAATTTTTTAGAGCCATCTGTTGGCAATTGGAGAAAATTTCACCATGTAATTAATGAATTTTGACTTCACTTTCCTTCTATGCAATAATGCATAGGAAAATAAAAATGTAATAAAAATATATATATATAGTTAAAATAAAATACTAAGTTTTAAACTTTTAATTTTAACACGGCGAAAGCAAAATGGCTGCCAAAAATAAGCGGGTTGTTGGTATTTGTTTTAACAACTTTCAAAACAAGACACATTTATTATTAATTATTAATTGAAGAATAAATGGTGTAAATTGCAGGTCCAACTCCCAACTGCACCAAAAGTGCCGGTTCTCCAGCCACCGCATCAGGATCGGAACATGGCCGTGGTCCATCGTCTCCCCTGTCTCCCCAATCGAAATCCGGGGGAAGTCCAGCCCCAATGGACGGCGATGACGGAACAGATTCCACGGGTGGGGATGCCCCATGCGGGGGCGGGACAACCCATGGGGGCAGCACAAGGCACAGCCACGGAAGCCGAAACAGCGACAGGGACCGCGACAAGAAGAACCGTCGCAAAAAGAAAACAAGAACAGTGTTCTCCAGGAGTCAGGTGTTCCAACTGGAATCCACATTTGACATGAAGCGCTACTTGTCCAGTTCGGAAAGGGCCGGTTTAGCAGCCTCGCTCCATTTGACCGAAACCCAAGTGAAAATCTGGTTCCAGAACCGAAGAAACAAGTGGAAGCGCCAGCTGGCGGCTGAACTAGAAGCGGCTAACATGGCCCACGCCGCCCAACGCATGGTCAGGGTGCCCATACTGTACCACGATAACGGTGGACACACTCATGGAAATGAAACCTCTCATCTGGGATCGTCCGGAGGGGTCACGACCCCGGCTGCTCCTCAGGCATTGCCGGCATACCAAGCAGCCATGTATTATCACCCGTCTTACAGCCAAGTGACGTCATCGTCGGTCAGAGCGCCCTTATCTGGACTAGTGTGACCAACCGCCTATTTGCAGGAATGTAATTAATTTTTGTTTTTCTGATATTAGACAGTTTGTTGTATAAAGTGTATTATATTGCAAGATGAAACTGGATTTGCTTAATTTTACCATTTATTGTGGGGAAAGGGGGAAAGCGTGAGACTAGGACCCCCCCCCCCTTAAATGTTCAATCAATCAGCCTGATGACGCATAGGACCATTGGCCCTCTAGCGGGCATACCCTTATTGTTATTTGCCCTAGCATTGTGTCACGACCTGCATTGATTTAGAGGATCCAAAAGTGCAAAATTTGAGAAAGTAATCGGGGGACAAGACGGTACGGTCCATTCAATGCATTTTGTAATGGCCGTCTATGCAAATTTTTACCATTGGATAATAAATATCGATGGCTTAATTCACAAGTAGCGAATGAGCCATGCTATTATTTCAACGGCTAATTCGCTATATTGTGAACTAGGCTAAGTCATCATCGATACGGTATAGTGATAAAAAATTAATTTCTTCAAAATTTCACAACCATGTTCTGACTAGTTAGTTACCTAGTAGGCCTAATTTAATAAAATAAAAATAAATAAAAAAATTTCAAAATGTTTAATTGAACAAAAAAATAATAACGTCATCAGGCAGAACATCTCCATTATAGGCAAAACTTCCAATTTTTATTTGATTTGATTTTTGTAATTGCAGTTTGAGTCATATATACAGTGGCAGATTTAGGGGGGGTCCAGGGGGTCTGCACCCCCTCTTGGCCGACCAAAAGTGTAAATTTTCGAATACCTTTCTAGCACCATCCTATAATTTTGGAGATTTTCAGCCCATTTTTGCGTGTCGCCTGCGGCGCGGTCCAAGTTTAAAAACAAATATTTTGGGTCGCCCCACCCCTCCTCCCAAAAAAAAATTATATGTTGGACCCTCCCCCCCAAAAAAATCCTGGATCCGCTACTGTATATAGGAGCCAAATGATGTTCGAATGATTGAAGGCGCTGCCTCATGACGTATTTATATTAGTATATCATTAAACAACAATGAGCCTAGTGATAAAAATATAGATCATTATAATTACGGGTCTCATAGTAACCAACCCTGGTAACAAAAAGAGCAGATTAGATCACCTTAGTGATCTTGACTTGTCTATTACCAGTAAATTAGCAATTAGTGATCCACACTGTTTTTATCACCAGGATATACATGTCACGAATCCATTTCCTCAAAAACTTTTACAGTGTCTAGCAAAACACAATTATATCCTCTAATTAATTTTCTGCATTTTTTCACTTTTTGAGCCAGTTTCATCGTGCAATATAATATAAACGACAATTACTATTTGCTGAGTATCGTTGCTGAGGTTTCAAATTTTGCTTTTTTTTTCTATTCAAAGCAATTAATGCCAAGTGTGTCAATGTATACTTAAAAGATTTGTTTTACATATACAACTCTCGTTAAAATTACATAGAAAAATCTAGTCACTTAAAATCTTAACACCAAAAAAAAATGTAAAAATGGTAATTAAAAAGGCGACGCAATGCATGTACATAAATTAGCGAAATGTAAGATACAAATTAGCTTTTAACAAAATCTCTTCTGATGTGACATTTCTTTTAAAACATGTACAGCTTCCTCTATATCTCACATTTAAATTCACATTTTTTTTTAATTGACTTAACAACTGTACAGAAGGCTCATGTATTTGCTTTCATTAATTTAAAATGGGCCAATTATGAAACAAGAGTCAAAATATACTGGAATGTACATACAAATGACCTTGGAACAAGTTATTTTTAAAATAAAGACCACAATTCTGAAATCATGATTTTTCTAAACTACAAGGACAATTCCCATGAAAACCATTTTCTAGCAAATCACGCTGTTTCCATATAAATATTTATTGAATGGTAAGGCTAATTAGCATTTCAATGTTTTGTCAATTTTTATCTTCATTTTAAAAATAACTTGTTTCAATGGAAGAATTTCCATCTAATACAAAAATTAAATTCAAGTGACAAATGGAAAGTTTTATGGAATTAGCAATAAATGCATCAATTTTATTTCTGCTAAATATCGCGAACATTACAAATTTATTACCAGAAAAAAAGATTTGTCCAAATTCGACTATTGTAATAATAATTAACAAATTAGTGTTAAAATAAATTTCAAATAATTTTCTCAATTGAATTTGAGCATGCTGTAACTCACATTAAATGACTTGCAAATAAACATTTGTTTAGATAAAAATATTCTCCATTTTATTTACAACAAAAATAGTTTATGTTGTAATGCCTTTCCAGAGTAAATTTCCAGAAAATCAAATTTTTTTAAAAAATTTTTATTGTATATTTTGAAAAAAAAATGTTTATAAAAATAAAAATTTTCTTTGACAAAACAACACTGAATTCATGTGCCTAATGCATATGAAAATAAACTTGTTTGACACTATATATCCTAATGGACCTTCTGCAAGGATATATCCAGCAACAATAAAAGCTGTCAAAAAGCTTGCCTGAAAGTAGGCCTACAAAGGGACTCTTTTCTTGTAATCCTCTGTTTGGCCCCAGGTTCATCTAAGATAAGGACAGATATAATATAGCCTAAAGTCTTTTAGTGTCAATTCAGCAACGGTGGTCCTTAAGAATAAGCATAGAGGAAAAATAATCAAGTATAGCAGATGGTGCTATATACCCAAAAGAACAGGGCGCCACCTATTTGAAAACATTCCTCGAGCCTTAATTAAATGTTAATTTCATAGTTTTCATTCTCATATAAACATTTTCTGCAGAAACTGTACAGAAACTTCTGACAAGTTTAACGGAACTCTGCAAAACTCTGCAAAAATCATACAGAAAGGATTAAATATTTACTGCAGAAATATCCATAAATGGTCGATTTTATTATTATTTATGTATAAATTATGCTGCTGTAGAATCATTTCTGACAGGTTACACGGTATTCTGCAGAAGTCATTAGCAGAACATTTTCTGCAGAAATATTTCCGCAAATGATCGATTTAGTAAAATTATATGTGTGTAGAAATTATTCTGCAGAAATCTTGCATAAATATTCATGCAGTATCTTGCATAATTAAATTGGAATAATTTTTTCAACCCAATTTCAACATATATAAATAAAAGCTATAGTATTTACGCTGAAAAATTTCTTGGGATATAATTTTTGCATAAAATAAGGTTTAGTAATTAATTACCATTTATGCAGAAACTTTTCTGCCAGATTGCTTCTACATTAAATATTTTTGAAATGAGGGGTGGATTGCTCAAGTCTGGAATAGTAATTTAAACTGGGAATAAACTTCAAAATAATATGTAATTTTGAAGTTTATTCCCAGCTTAAATCATTATTCTAAACTTGAGCAATCCATCCAAGGAATTCCAGTAGTAAGATTTTCACATTATATATATGCTTATTTCCCACATGAAAGGGTTTGAAATCGTTCATTTATGCCGAAATATTTCTGCAGAAAAACTTATTTAGAATAGTTTCTAGGTCTAGTAAATAGTTTTCAAATGTACCAATCCTGTAGAAATATTTCTGCAGAAATTGCACTATTCAGTTACATGAT
Source organism: Proteroiulus fuscus (assembly GCA_034700285.1). Taxonomy (NCBI): domain Eukaryota; kingdom Metazoa; phylum Arthropoda; class Diplopoda; order Julida; family Blaniulidae; genus Proteroiulus; species Proteroiulus fuscus. Next base: position 13,612 of record JAQIXP010002650.1, read on the forward strand.
TTATGCATTAATCTGCATAATATGTATTAAACAATTCAGTAGGAACACCTCTGTGGTATTTTTCTACCAAAATGTGATTTTTATTCTATTTATTCTACAAATTTTTAATAAATAAATAAATAAATTCTGTCCATATGTGACAGGGCTAATCCAATCAAACAAGTTGATGAGCTCAAATTGAACAGATGAGATTACAAGCCCCACTGCCAATGGATTAATTAAAAATTTAATCTTTCAGGATGAGCAGCCCATGAATACAAATAAAAAAGCAGGGGTAAAAATCCGGGAGTGGATTCCCCTTCTGATCCCATCAAATCCCACTGAAAGACACTGAGGCGTGCTCTTATGAGCCCATATATCATATGTCCTATAGTAGAAAATATAATGCAAGGGCACCCAGGGTGGGCTTTCAAAAACCAAAGGGACCAAATAATAAAGAACAGGAGGGGGGGGTTGTTGAAAACGGAGGTCGGGGGGGTTATAGTTGAAGGGGGAAAAGGAAGGGAAGGGGGGGGGTTATAACATGTCATCCTGATGGCTTCGATCCTTGTGAGGGTATTTGGACACAGTGGCCACTTATACGATTATATGAAAAGGAAAACACTAAATAAAGACATGATTTTGACCAAACTGGTTTGAGATACTGGCTTATTTCAACGAATAAGAGAAACCAACGATTCTAGGCTCTGCCTCATGACGTCTTTTATAACTCCACAGGAAGCTTTATTTTGGGCATTTGATTTTTAATTGAACATGATTGTGAAATTTTGGGAAATGCATTTTATTGCACTAAATTTTGTTCTTTAAAAGTGAACGATATTTTACGCGATTGTACATAAAATAATGAATAAATTCCAAATGACAGGTTTTAATTTAAGGGACAGTCCCACTTTGAAAAACCACTTGGAGGGGATCATTTGTCATTTCAATTTAACCTTAAGGGGGCTGTCCACACTTTTAACAGCGTGGGCCTATGGGGATTTCAATGTTAAATTCGTTTTCTTCAAACTGT
>JAQIXP010002651.1:0-14621 GCA_034700285.1 Proteroiulus fuscus
GACACCTTATTGGTCAACTTTTGGCAAATGACCCACCCACCCAACTGCAAACGTCTTTAATGAACGGCCCCTAACTGCAAAAATATACAAGAAAATGGCACCGCAGGCGACTTTTTTACTCAAAAAACACTCCAAAATGGGCTAAAATAATCACAAATTTTGCCAATTTATCTAGTATTATTCTGAAAATTTCTGGGAGGAAAGGGGAGACTGGTATTTTGCTGCCCCCTTTGATTGAGTTTGGGAGGGCAGTCGCCCCCCCTGCAGCTACGGCCCTGATCTACACCAAATTACTATATTCACTTTCTACACTAGTTGAAAGCTAATGGAACAAAATTACAATATTATGGTAAAATTATGTCATCAATATTTTCTTTTTATAAAAACACTACAATCTATATTGTAATGTTAAAATCATGAACTATGTCATGCATGCAATCATCCTCATAAGCAACACTTTACATTCAATAGCTGATTAAATACATTTAAAGATGAAAATATAAAAAAACTAATCTGTATTTTAGCATAAATATAAATGAAAAACAATTAAAATATTGCATTACAACTTTTTTTTTACCTGCACATAAATCGAGTCGTGTTATATATTATACACCACTGCCTAATAATTCACACAATCCTGTCTAACCCCACACTGTGTTAAACACACCTGAATTATACAGGAGCCAAACAGTCTACTCTTGAAATCTCTGGAGATTTCAGGACTAATACATTGCATTAATGCATTGTTAGCGGAGAAGAATTAAGGTGTTACAACAATAGGCTTACTCACAGAAATGGTCAACAATGACTAAAAATAACGATATAGGCCTAGCTGCTATAAATGCTCGTCTGTGCATTGGATAAAAAATAGGACACGTTTGCAGGAATAATGATTGGGCAACAATCGATACAATATAAAAATGCACGTCGTGTGGCACGTCGTTATAAGCCCATTTCTTGTTATACAGAATCACAAATAATTGATATTGTGAGAAAAAATTACCAAAATTAATACTAGAGTATATATACAGTAAAAATGCAATTTTAACGAATATATTACAATGTCAAATTTGGTGTTGTAATGGTGCTGCAATATTGCCAAAACATCACAAATCGGCCATTACCGGCCACAAAGTCCATCCCCAGTCACCAATTGCATATTCTTATTGCCATATCACGTGACACTGCTCACCCATTGGTGCAATTTGGCGACGTCACTCAAATAAATATGGTGTATTATATAGAATTCGACAAATTGATTCAAATTCTAGGAAGCATTATAAATTCTACCATGAAAATTTTCAGAATTATTTTTCTAACTAATTTTTTTACTATAACACTAATTATAAGTGAGAAAAATGCATTGGTTTATACATACTATTTCAAAATTCTACAAGTTTGTTCTTGTCCTTGCCATTAAAATTAGGCTAAAACACGGCTCCTACACATATAATCTAAAGAGTTCTATTTATATGCATGTGTTGAGAGTCGAGGTATTTGAAAATCTTATGAAAACATAATAAAAAGCTGGTTGAAATGCTTTTGAACTTGTTTTTGAACTGCAATATTTAGTTTGAGTTTGCTCACAAAACTATACGCCTGGGGAGGCCTTCAAACTCATGCTTTCAGCTCTTCTATATTTAATATTTAAAGCCTATTATCAGTTTAAGAAATCAATAGGAGCAATATCTACGGTATAATATATGCAGACGAGAAATAAAGTACTTAAAACCGTACAAGTAACATGTTCACCAAATCTGATTACGGAAGCATAACATAAGGCCGTTAAGAATTGGCCCTAGTCTTTTGAAAGAGCAATAAACCCCATAAAATAAAAAGATTATTCACCGCCTTCTTCCATCGCAACTCCTATTTCACATCAAAATTATTATTAAATTTCCTTTGATTAACATCAATTTCTAATTAATTGGATTTGTGCGGAAAGAAAAGCTTAATGAAATTCTAAGTTTCTTTTACAATTAATTAAATTCTTCTTAAAAGATTTCGGGAATAAAGTGCACTTCAAAATCCTAATAAACTACACATTTTTATAACCCAATTCACTAACTATATCATAAAAGTAAACCCCATAACCAAATTAAAGATCACGTTTCATATTTTATAATGCTCTTGTACTAATGAGATATGCTGGGCACTTTTCATTAAAAATAGGTCTATAGCCATTCAAAAATTTTTATATTGTAATACTATATTCTATTATTCGGAACTATTATAATAGCATATGAAATTAATTTAATCAAGGTGTATATCATTAGTAACAATACTAAAGATGGTTAACAATAGAAGCACGAATTCGATTGGCAGCCCCTTAAGATAGGCAATCACTGTTTGCTTCCATGCTTCATCATTTTGCCTATTTATAAATTAAAGTTTGTTTTATTTTGAATATTCTTAAAGAACATACAAATTGAAATCGTGATTGAACTTATCATTTAATAAAATTACATTTGAAACACCTTGTTTTAGCACCAAAAAAAATTATTTTAATAAGAAGAATCCATTTTTAAAAGATTATGTGGCGGCATCTACTGATTAACTTACGTAACTATGATGTTATCGACAGTCTAAGACATGCTGCAACTTCATATATCCACCTTCATCCATAAACACTTTCGATGGTTAAATTGATAAAGGTATCTACAAGATGGCGCCATTTAGTCTCAAATAATATGGTAAAATGGTGCCATCTAAGTATTTCAGAAATGCAATGATTTCTGAATTACGATAGTTCTGCTGAAACGCCCTTATGCCCTTTCATGCCCTTCTCAACTATTGTTTGTCTTTATTTTGAAAATAACTTGTTTCAAGGTAAAAATTGCCCAATAAGCTGTTAAGTTATAGCTTAAATCCCAACACCTTAATTTATCAATACAAATATTATTTATACATTACGAAATCAATGCATAGCTGATAAAACAAGTAAGATTGTGCAAATTGTTTAAGAATTAAAATAATTGACATGATACCAATATGATTCAAATTCCATCTTATAAATACAGTATATAAAACCTAATCCATTTTTGCCATGGGATTCATATATTATTAGGCTTATTAGAAGGAATGCTTTTCATAACCTGAGCTTCCATGCAAAAATCATCGAAGAAGAATTTTTCTCTGCTGCAAATTAGGTTAAGAGAGATTACTTTAACGCATTTTCTTAAAAGACAAGCAATTGCTTTCTCACTCATCTGGAATTTGATTATAATTATGCTACTGTATTATATAGGCGCCACATAGATATACAAGAATGGGAAAATTGGAAGGCAAGAATGAACAGTTGCACATGTTACAGAGACTAAAAAAAAATTTGAATTCATGTATAGGCAAAATACTAGACTAGAATATCAATATTTTAAATAGGAAAAGATCTCCAAGGATTAAATTATTATCAAAATTCTTCACACGAAAGCATCATGGCAGATGCAAAATTGAATGCATTTTTAATTTAATGAAACCATAAGGGAGACTTATACAGTTCTATTAATAGCTTCTTTCATATATCTTGTAGAAATTACAAGCATGCAGTAGTAGCAAGCTTATTCTGATAGAAACATACGCATCTTCACAAAAATACTACCAAATTACTGAAAATAACGAACAAGACAATAATCATCAAGATGAATGACAGGAATATATTACAAAAATATATAGGCCTATTGAAAAAAGTCGAAGTATTAAGAAGACATCTTCAGAGCGAAACATAAAATCAAACATGAAACATCACATTGGAAAATTGTTAAGAGTTACAACTGATGGTATTCAAATTATGTGCCTATTTTTTTAAAAAAAAAAAATTGGAAATCATGGAATTTTGAATTGTGACTTAACCAAAAGTGTGTATGTGACATGCATGTTTAAAATATCAATGCATTTATATTTATGACTATTTAACTTAAGCCACAACGAACAAATTGCACGAATTCGACTCCAATTACACTTCAATGCAATGCAAAGTGTTCTTCCCATGCATTTTAAAATGGGATATCATTAGTTACACAGAAATATCAGACACTACCATTTTCTTTTATAAAAAAGAAGAAGAAGGTTAAGCTCATTTAGAAGATTCTTCAGATGCAATGAAGCAGAATTACGATAAATGCAATCAACATTGCATGAAAATTGTGCCAGAATCCTTCTCTCAAGGCTCGGAACATTAATAAACTGCAGGGATAAAAAACAGCTAAATTTCCAGTGACTAATTCTAAAACCATTTGAGATAAGAGCACTATAAATAAGTAGTATATACGAGGGAGCGTAACAATTTAAAAAAAAAATAAAAAGATTTGAACAGACACAAAGGCAAGTCCAATATGACACTTCGGTCAGGGCTTGCACTCTTCATCTCGGAAAAGACGCCTAGTTAAATGGCTGTTTTCTAAAATTTGCACAAATATTCTTGAATTGATATTAAAATTTTGTTGAAAATGTAATCAATTTAGTGCTAAATTGGTTTTTATATCCAGACTCCAAAAAGAACTTATTTCCATCTGCCCATGAATACGGCAAACCAAAAATATGACAGCTTCAATGCGTTTCACGTCAAATTAGGCAAGCAAAATGTCAATTTTAAACAAATTTTAGGAAAATGATCTTCATGGGCCTATTATTGCTGAGCGCAATATACGCCGCACATGGTAATGAGCTTTCACCAACCTCGATTACATTTAATCAATCATAGTCTTAGTGCATTAGACAAAAGGAATAGCACTCTGCTACATTAGACAATTTTTAGATTCTGACAGCTTTTGCCATCGAGCCAAGCAGCTATACAGCTTCCTATAGATTCCTCAACAACGTCTTCCGTAATTTGAAATTAAGTTTAAAGTCAAAAAGATAACTATAGAGAGTATATAGTGCATGCTGGAAAAAATCACCATCTCATTGAAGACTATACTTATACCCATGCACGCTCTCTTTAATATAGTTACTGGCCTATACCATAAAAGTCGTAAACGAAAAATGCCTATTCAACTGCCAAATAAAATATCCTTCATTCTCACATCAGCTAGGGTATACTTGGCTCATGCATAATATATACAATTTCATAAATGAGTAAGAAGACATTGCCATATTTAGTGTCAAAAATGATGGATTAAATTTCAAAGGACAACTCCACATAATTGCGATATATATGTTCAACTGTAAATACATGCTGTTTTATATTAAAAGTAGGCCTACAGGGCATCCTCAGGATGAATAAACATGTATGAGAACGTATACGACCACAAATATAACAATAACTTGATGGGAGCTGCACAAAATATTGCTTTACATTAAAATTGTCAGAATGAATCGTCCATAAATGCCAACACGCTAATTGGACAGCTTTCGGCCTCCCTCCTCATGTCACTCCATATAGTCACACCTCATCACCCCACCCCCCAATTATCCTAAAATTCAGATGTTAATAACTTTTAGGGGAATGTGTAAATGTTGTTTTGCTAATAGGGGAACAATGAGATGAATTTGCATATACTGGCTGTGCACCTGTGAAGCTCCCCAACCCTTTCCGTGTCCCACTATGTTAGAATGGTCTAACGCCCCCCCCTCTTCCCTCCCAAACACACATACACAACGTCATGAAGTCTATGAACAACCCCTACCTAATGAAATATCCTATACTAAGTGTGCGAATGTCCTACCAAGTCCCTGGCGCCACCAAATGTCCTTGCCTGTTGAAATCTGTGGAAAAATGACGCCTAATGTGTATTTGGCAAACGTAGTAATTTATGCAATATGAAGACTGCTGCAATTATTATTGTCATTTGTAGCCATGTAGTAAGTGTGAACAACTTAAATATCACTTGTTACGAAGTGCGACTTTCCCTATAATAATGAATGGATTTGGTGGTATACCGGTCCAAACATTTCTATCCAAAACACATTAGGACTGAAAATTTGTTACGAATTCCTAGTAAATACGTAAAGCCAATCTAGCCCATTACAAATGCTGTGCATGCGTAGGCCTATAGTTTGAAATGGATCGAGGACTTCTTGCTTCCAATCGAAAGCTGGCTATTAGCCTCATTAACCACGACAACAAACAAAAGCGGAAGGAAAATCATTATTTCAAATCCTGAATGAAAATCAAATGAATCATCTCGATAATCAAATCAATTATGCAAATTAGATCTTTTCCTGCATGCTTGCCAGCGCCGCAAGGGGGTGATTACATCCAAAACAACCTTTAATTTGCTGGCCTTCTAATAGGGGAATTAACGTTGAAATAGCTAGAAGCAGTTAGCTTAATCCGTGCATTAAAAGATGGTCACCAATTATGCAGACCGGGTTTGTGTGTAAACAACATTTTTGAGGTGGAAACAGAAAACAGTATAGAATATATCCCTAGGGTCCAATCGGTCTGAAATATACTATTAGTAAATACATTGTATATAGGCTTATCCAGCAAAACACACACAAATGGACCCAAACGGTAACACTGTAGTAGTTAAAAAGCTGCATAATGCTATCGCTCATTATTATTCAACAATGCCAAAATATCATCAAAATCGGCCTCATAGCTCAGCCATATTGTTCGTGGGCTATGTACATGATTGCACTGAGCATGCTGCAAGGTCAGGGCAGTCAAAATATAGATTTCTTTGAAGCCATTTTATTTATTTATTAGCTAGAAAGCTTATAAGGTTAAGAATAATTTAGTCTACCTCAAGGTGCATTCTGTAATCTCATGTCATGGATTTTGGTGAATGCACAAAAGGATTTATTGAACCACACTGCCATGGGTGAAGTCACTAACTATAGGAACTAACCACATTTGCTGAATTTGGTTTAGTAATTAATCACATTCATTTAGCTCAAACTTCAACTCTATATAGGCCTATATAGTGAAACCATGTATCAATCAGTCACTGAACCAGCTTAAATCACAAATGCGTCCAAGATATTTCCAGAGGTATTATCCTGCATAATAAAATTTCCATTTTTAATGTTTGTCAATGCTTTTTTGTCAAATCATGTATTTCATTGCATTGCATTGTTGTAAAATTTTATAAATACCACATGCATAAAGTATAAACTACTAATAACAGTCAAACGGAGTCATATATAGTGTCATAGTCTTGTCTTGTGATAGTATACTGCCCATTGTCTTCTTGGTCCATATATGATATCATTAGGTAGGGATAATCCGACCATCAGGAGGAATTAACCACGTCACAAGGAAATTATATATAATTGCCAAATTGAATTCTTAACCGTTTTGAATTACTTTTATGGATATTATTCCATTGTCTAATAGAAAACAAGAAAAAGGCCATAACTATAGCTGCATATATATAGCATGCAACTCAATCTTAATTTTAAGTTTATTTCAAAAAGTTTTAGGATGCAGAGTGGGCACACTAGAAAGGCTGTTGTGAGTGTTAATTTAAGTGTGGGAAGAATGGATTTAAAATTTACCAGTAGGCTATATATATAGTTGGCAACCCTCTATTGGATGGCCCTTTATACTATATATACTTGCACATTGCAGGCACAATAGTGATTTCAATGCTACATTTCAGTGTAAATGCTGTTGGTTGTAAGTTTTACTTTTACTACAAGTATATAGATACAATGGGATTATAGGGATATGTGATTTTGCAGATAATTTAGAAATTTTGAAATATTCAAAAATAACAGTTTACCTTTTTATGATAAACCAATCGGAGCAGAAATCCTGAGTTTCATGGTATTACCGTGTATTATAAAAGCAAAAAAAAAAAAAGAATGAAGAATTTTTGTTGATTTCCATGGATAACACATGCATGCAAGCATGAACAAAGTATATTTCTGATGTACTCTGATCACGATAAAAATGCACTCTAAAGTTTAGATGGATCAACTATAAAAAGAACAATTTCTGTAGTAAATTAATCTATAAGCAGGTTATATATAATCCAGTTCATTCTTTTGTAGAAGTGGGTCTAATTAGCCAATTACATGTATCAGAAATAATAGCGTGCCCTAAATAAAAACTGCATATAATAACATTTGATTTGCTTCCTTTAGATCGAATGAGCTCATAAGTTAATGTAGATGAAACTGCCAAAATTTCTATTGGTTTTTCAAATTGTTGTTGTTTGTTTATAAGCAATATTATAAATCTTTATTCATATTCGAAAACAGAACTAATTATATGGCTACAGGGAAACCTATACAAGCATTTACCATAATAATGGAATTCGATATTAAGTTGCAGAAATAGTAAACTAGTATTGCAGTGCAATTATATAATCAATATTGAATAAGATTTAGCATTGTTTGTATAAGAGATATCCTGCCATAGTTGACAGGAATATATACCAAAAAGCCATTTTTGGACATTTTCAGGAATATATAAACAGGAATAAACAGAATAATAATATAAGGCATTTAAACAGGAATAATAAGACGATATGCACGATTATGAAAATCACTAAAATCTTGGAAATATCTTATTATATTTCTCATTAAAATCCAATTTTTTTCCCAAATGGTATTCTACTTTCATAAATGATATTCTATAGACGCTATACAAGCAAAACAAATGCAAGGCATTGAAATTAATCAAACAGAATGTCAAAATTCGTCCAAAATGAAGCCCTCATTCTAAATTTGTAATGTCATATATAAAATCAATATTTCGATTAGATCTGTATATGTTTCGTCTTTTAGAATTGCCGTATAGCAATTTCACCTTTACAGCAACATTTTAACACACTTAGAAGAAATACGCTTTTGGCATATCACTGCGAAATTACAAAATGTCAATTTTTGACATTTTCTTCATCCAAAAAATTGGCACACATGTGCACATGCAGTTTCAAAGTAAACATTTATATTAGAAATGTCTGAGATGTTACACAGGAATCATTTATATTGCCTTTTTAGAGGACATGCAAGATATATATAGCCTTACAATTAAGAAAAATAAAAATAAAAAAAGAACTGATGTATTGAAGGCATCACACCATTTGTTAAAAGTTTTCTTCGAATAAATGAAATTGAAAGCAGCATCAAGTTATAATACCGGTATTTTAACAATTTAATATCAATGGTTTTCAGAATGATATTTCAGCTTGAAATATCAAACAAATGGAAATTGTGAGAGACATGGTACTTCATGCCCCATGTCAGACCCCAAAGGCGCAAGTGCTTCTGTAACAGGCCTCTGCATGGTATGGACCCTGTAGCAGCTGACTTTTTAAGCAATATATATATATATATCCTCCATTTAGGAAAACAACTCATTCTTTTTAATGAAACTGATACAAAAATATGGCAAGTCTTTTTTTAGAGCTATATCTTAAATTTCAAAGTACTTATCGGTGTGGATGTCGCGTACATAAAAGATGTGAAATGTTTCAATGAACATCCATAATGGTGAGAAAGAGAATATTACAACATTATATTGTGAACCAATTCAACATGCACAAAACAACTTAACTGTATTCAAATATTTGAAAAACGCGAAAACCAAAGTAAACAAATGTGGGAAACAGCAGCCAAGCGCTTAATACCCATTGAAAATATATAAAGGCGAAGTGCCGTTGCCTATAGCATAGCTATTTACTAGCTAAGGGGTTATGCTAAAATGCAAAACAGCGCTATATTAAATTCAACCAGTTCAAGAACCCAACTATACTCAAGTCAATTTAAAGTGGCAGCTTGTATTGACAAAACCACCAATGTGCACAGCAGCGCACAGTGCACTTTTAATTTAGGTTAGAAGTCCACAGAAAATCCATAAACTATATAATGACAGGTCAGTGAAATATACATGCCCCCCCTCCCCCACCCTGCTCATCCTCAGCACAACTCAGTACAACTTTATTCAGTTTCAATAATTTTTGGCGTTGGCTCGCCACCTATAGCCAGGGGTGCTGTAGAGGCATTTACTATACTACTTGCAAATACAGGATTATGCAAAAAAAAAGGAAGGTTGGGGGGGGGGGATAAACAATCGCATATTACAAAGGAGGCCTTATTTTTATCGTCTGCAATCTGTTGCCATCCACGAGATCCTCTATGGCATAGAAATTCGTGGGTTAGGATTCGTCTGCTATCAAAATCCTAACCTACAGGAAACAAATTAGGATCTCACGCAGTAGCGAGCTGACCTACAATTTTCCATGCCACAGTGAACCAATGGAAGAACCCATGGACGACAACTGCAAACGATGAAAATAAAGCTAACGCTAGGTTACGAGCCAAGGCCAAAAAGCTTCCCAGCCTCCATGATGTAGCTTTAGCCTCCCTCCCCAATATATGTTTTTCCAACAGATTTTTTTTGGGGAGAGGGGAAGGCATCTAGCCCCCTTTCCCTGCAACTTAATCCTGGATATGGCATACACGTTAATATTGAATTGCATGTGTAAAATCCTCTTGGGGTAAGCAATGCATTACACAAGCTCGTTCAAGTGTCAGTAGAGCTTTCTATAATAAACTGTCTGATTGACTAATCTAATACAGCTACCATCGCCACAATTAGTGTACACAGATATTGAGATATGACCTCGTATAGCCTACTAAAACATTTTCCTCCCCATAAAATAAAATAGGAAGAAGTCACTTATTTAATTTTATAAAAATGTCTAGCCATTCAGATATACAAGGAATAAACTATTGGAAATTAGGTATTAAAGCTATAGCTCTATGCATTCATGATAAAATGCATTCGATTCAGCTTGCCAAAAGAAACTCAAACTAAATAAAACTTAAATTCAATTTTCCCTGGAAATAAAAAAAGTAAAGCACCCCGTTGAGGGTTTTGTCACGTATTTCTCAAAGTGGAAATCCTGGCAAGTAGATAATTAGTTGAAACTGGAGAGTGCTTGCTATAAAATTCAGATAAATTAAATTCAATTAAAATGGGATTGGAAATCAAATCATAAAAACACGCTTAGAATTCCAATTCGACCAATTCAGTGTTTTTCTTTTACGGCTGAACTTTATACCAAAATAATGTATATCGATTTAGGTGTACAGATCTTCAAATCCTACTCATCATATAAGAAACTGTGAGACCAGGGAAAGACAATTTCAACCCTAAGGTCTCATAGAAACCAATAAACAAAATTTTAATATGAAGTTTTATCAGTTATGAAATACTGTAGAAATAAATTTGATAATTATTAATTTTGTGTTAATAATAATTTACTATAAATCAATATGTTTGCGGTACGTTTTAAACTATACAAAAAAATATGAGAGGCTTAATTTAATAGCAAATAAGCTATGCAACTACACATAAACATAAAATATCAAATTTTCAAACTTTTATGTAAGTGCTGATACATAAAACTTGGTTCAGTTATGTTTAAATTTTCTTTCTCAATGCAGCGTTGCAAATATTTCCTTTAAAATATTTACATTTTTAACCATATAATAATTTTCTTAAAGTTTTCAGTATGCAGCTAAATAGAAAAATTATATTATTAGACCTGTATACTTAGATTCTATAAACAAAATTTTATTTTTTCCAAAATAAGGATAATTGGATTTGGATGAGATTGACATTGAATCAATTGGAAACTGCAGGTTTCTGCTTTGCAATAGAGCTTTCTACTATTATATAGCTATACAGGCTTACGCCACAATAAAAAGCATCTCTTAGCAAGATGGATTTCAGGAAGGGAAAAAACTGGAAGAACAGAAAATGAAAATTCCATTTCTCAATTGCAGCTAGATTGTATTATGGTTAAGGCACTTAAGGATTGAAGTGCAAACAAATGGGGTTCATATATAAAAGCGATTGGATAGAAATTAAAGCAGGTTTTACAATATACAGCACACACATACACAAGTATAGTATTATTGGTTTGGTCCCCCCCATTATCAATTGAACTGCACAGCATTTTCCCTTTTCAGCTCGTTCAGATTTAGGAATCAATCAAACACAAGATCTTTTGTCAAACCAGAGCAATTCTTTGGGAAGATGATGAAAAAAAGGGGCTTTCAAGAGGACCATGCATGTTGTCACAAAAAACATTTGTTTATTTAGTTGATAGAGTTGGCGAGATAATGTGTAACAAAAATAGAGCGAGAAAGGTGGCGCCCCTACAGGCCACATTAGTCAACAAATCGAATATGAACCTGAAATTTAGCTTAAGATTTATTAATTTATTAATTTAAGCAACTGATGTGCCATCAATTCTAAATTCTGAAATCGCCAAGTTTTGCCATATATAAGCAAAGAGAGAAATTGCGAATTTAAATGGACCAACCACAATTTATAATATTATTTAGGCCGGTTGCAACATATAGTTAACATTAACAAACTGTTAATCTTATAGGTTTTCTTTATAATTCTGAAGTTTCAGTGCCCCAAATCAGTCATATGATCATGTAATAACCCTGTTGTTGGTGCAACTGCATGGTTCAACATAATGAATTAAGTCAGCTAGCCGGTAGTTTGCACAAGAATGAGTGTAACCAACGTATTAAAAAAAAATTTGGTTGTTTCTCATTTTTGTTGAATAAGTTCTTTGGGTGTTTTTTATATATATCCTTGAAATTATAACATCATGTTAAATTTATTTAAAGGAAAGTTCCACTTTGGAACAAGTGATATGTAAGTGGTTCACACTTATTATAATGAATGGTTCTGACAATAATAATTGTCAAAACGTAGTTTCCATATTGAAGAAATTATAACATTTGCCAAATATACATTATATTAGGCGCCATTTTTCCATATATACATTTCAGCAGACACGGGCAGTTGGTCGTGCCCTCTAGGACATGCATGTCTACGTGTTTCATGAGAGCTGATGCCTTTCATCCAGGAGAGGGCGCTCCATACTGTCGGTAAAATGGTGCTTATATTTGGGCTTTCTATTTTCAACCAATCCATGTATTCAGAACATTTTATTTAATAATTGTTAGGCTCAAATCCAATTGGGATTTCAGTGAATTTTATAATTTTCCATGCTCTTTTTCATACAACCCACTTCATTCAAAGTGGGACTTCCCCCTTAACATATAGCCTATATGTAGAATTATGAGAATTAACAAAGGACAAAAACGCCAGCTTCCAAAAATAAGCTCTATATATATATATACGTACCTCCTATAATCCTTAATTTACCCATGCACTGCAGGCTTTTACACTTATTAAAATAGCTTCCAATTGTTTAGGCTTGCCTGCCTTATAATCTAACAAATAATAATTACCGGTAAGTATACAATCTGTGCACTTATACTTCGCCATTTTCAGCTCTACTATACATATAATATAATTTAGTCCTAATGTTTGGATCTTTTTGGTTTCTCGACTTCCAAATTCAGGAAGCATGCAGTTGCATATTGGATTATATCCCTAATGCAGCCATGTTCTTACCAAGTGAACAATAGGGTTATTTAAACTTAAATAGGCATGCATAGATCATGACCACAACAACACTGCAGACCTTCAAGAGCCATTTATATATTATACAGTGCAATGTAATGAGTCAACATAACCCCCAACCCCTCTCCTTCACCAAACAACACCAACAATTGTATACTACACTTAAAAAGATTTTCACGGAAAATCCTTGCATAAAATCGATTTTTCTCGTCCCAAATATATGCACAAGGACCTCTTATAGCCAAACGATATACATCTTCATATAGATGCCCATGCATGCACTAGGCCTATAATACAATACAGGTTTAAAAAGCTATTAGGAACAAGCGTATACATCTAATTGCACACAACTGCAATATTTCCAGGATTTAAGTTTTTTTTTTTAATGAGCTTATTAATCTATACTGCATAAAATTTCTTTTCTAAGAAATTCATCAGTGTCTGTAACACTCTTCCAACTGCAATATGCTTAATTATCCCCTAAAAAATTTTTTAGAAAGCTTATTTCTACTATTCAAAATGAAGTCTGCTTGATGAATCCTTTTGATCCAAACATCATTGTGTATATACACAGAAACTAAAACCAATTTTTTAATATAAAAAAGTATTCTCTAATCATTATTTTTTCGTGATTCTTGTTATTTCTCCAGGGAACTGTAATCTAAATTCCACATCAAAAGTCTGTGTGTGAATAGAATGTCTTATACAGGATTTCCCATAATTCCTACCCATGAAAACTACTCTAGATTCTAGAATAACCACTTTTTCAAAAAGGATTCAAAATCAATTATTACTGTAAAATGCATACACTAAAATGCATAAACGCTAAATTAAGTCATGCACAACATGGACCCTATACCATACCTGGACCTGGTCTACACCATATATGTTATTCTATCATAATCTAGCATATTTTTATATAAATCAGACCAACTCATTATACAAGATGCATTATTATCCATTCTGCCAACCTGTCCCAGCAAAAATATGCAAAAATGCATTTTTATCCGTGCATGCCACCTTAATTTCTTAAACGTTATATAAATGTTTATTAGCTGAAAGGTAGGCTAAAATGTTTATAAGAATATATTTGCATCTGTAAGTATAACTTTAATAATATTTAAAATTTAAGATAGGAAATGCATTTAGCAGATTTTAAAGTATAATATTCAATTCAATTCAATTCAACTCAGCACCCTACGATCAGCATATAATGATGCCATTTGGTAGGGGGGTTGTCCCACATTTAGGAGAATACTCCAACGTCATA
>JAQIXP010002652.1:0-14620 GCA_034700285.1 Proteroiulus fuscus
GCAATTATTATTGGCACAGAAATTAATATCTAGTAAGTGTGTACTGTTTAAAAATAACTTGTTTCAAAGTGAGACTGCCCCTTTAAAGGGAGTCTCACTTTGTACAACGCGTGAGAAAGTGTTATGCAAATACCGTAGTAAAAGAGACACGAGAATAAACAAGTCAAGATTTCATTAAAAATATTGACCGGTGATAGGATGTCATCCACAAAGCGCTATACCATGCAAGTGTATGCTACTAAATCTCAGAAGATTTCCACCATATTAAAATTAACAATGTAAAAATTAAAATTTGGTTTAAAATATTCGTTTTTGTGTGTGTTTAATAAATGTATTATTTTTTTTTCTGTGTATTATTGCATAGGCCTAGCAGAAAAGTGAAGCCAAACTTGAATAATTCCAAAATTTTGGCTGCCCTTTCTCCCATTCGTGTATTTCTGAGATCAGGCAGAAGAACGAAATGTGATCTAACAGTGTCTTTTATATAGGAGGAATTCAAGGAATTTTGCATAAATTGCCTACAATTTTCAATCAACCTATAGTTACCAAACTGTGAATGTGTCACAAAAATCCTTTTCTTCTAAAGTTACACGTTCCCTTTTAAATTGTAATTAGTTTGAGGCATGTTACCTTATGGAAAGGGGGGTGGGGGGTTGTGCAAATGCAAGCAGCATTGACATTACTCTACTACAAAATCATAAATGGTCCCAACATCACCAATCCTCACCCCCATCAAATTTTGTCCCAGTGGCAAATTTCATAGTAAATTAATCACAATTACAAGTTTACAACATGAGCTAAATAAAACCATTCACAATTTTTCACATTTGATTGCAGTGAACAAGGTTTAACTATAGTGATACCGAACAAAAGAACGGCGTAAATTTCCATTGACTTGTAATTGCCAGTAACGGGATATTCAGGCCGTTCTTTTGCTCGGTATCACCATAATGGTTTGTTTTTGTTATACCAGTCCAAGTCAATTGTGTATTATCTAGGCAGGCCATATACATAGGCACAGTTTAGGGTTTAGCCTAGAACACTGACTTGAGTGGTTTAAAAGGATGGTTACTCAAAACTTTAGTGCATTAAATAAGCTGAACAGACTATAGGGAAGACCACCTTCCCACGTACGGTTGGTTGGTGGGGTAAAATTTAGATTTTGGTTCATCATAGTAGATCCATGATAAGAAAATAATTAAAGCTGCATTGTCCTCTAGAAATTTTGTTCTAAATTGGGGTTCCAAGCACGTGACAATTCCATTTGGTTTGCTGGCATATGCACGTGCACTGAGCCCCATTTTGGAACAAAATTTCTTCAGGACAGTGCAGCTTTAACATTAATTGTGCCTACAGACCAATTTTGCAGAATAGTGCCCTACAAAATATGATGGAACTTATGCCAAAATCTTAATTCTATTTAACATAAAAAAATGAGACTGCTTACGGTGGTTATATTATGACAATGTAGCTGGTATTATACTAGTTTAACATTGTGGGTTCCTTCAGGTAAAGCGTAGAAGCACAGCTTTCTTAAAGCCATAAGCCTACATTCTCTTCAAGATTAAACCATGTAGTTCCAAAATGGGACTCTATGCACGTGCCAATTGCATTTCGTTTGCTGGAAATTGCACGTGCATTCAACGCTATTTTGGAACAACAATTCTATGAGGAGAAATTGCAGGCCACTGAAGACCATTGGATCATGTCAAAACTTGAACACAAAACAATAACTGAAATTGGTCAAGATTTTTTAGCTTTCTCACTTACACACTGCAGGACCTTAGATGGTTAACTTAAGAAGCATTTATGATAGCTTAATTTCATAAAACTTACCGTTCTCTTGAGTAAAATAGTTGCTTGGAGCTGAAATAAAGCACTGTCAATTTCCAAATTCCAACCTTGAACCTTCGCCATTAGTAAAGTTCCATGTCGTCACGATGGTCGCCCAACAATGACTAGAAAACCACTTTAAGTCCACAAATATCACTATTTCGCTGATCAAACCGCAAGCACAAATGCCCTCACTTTGCACTTGAATTAAGTTCAAACTTAAAAGTCACAAATTAGACAAAGAATTAACAAATAATACAGAAGAAATACACGCGATCGAAGCACGACCTAAAGCTACGCCATTATCACATTTTCCCTCCACCATAGAGCTATGACATAGCGCAAATAGTGCGCTCTCAAGAGAGCAATGCTATTTCAAGGCAAATCCGCTCCAAAGCGTTTAAATAAGGGGCTGTCCATAAATGACGTTTGCAGTTAGGTGGGTTGGTCATATCAATAGCCCTCTATAGCCTAAGCTAACGGATTTCCATAATACTATTAAAAAGAGGTTCCGCGCTTGCTTTGAAAAATGCTATTACTTCACATTGAGCATAGAACCCTTGGTCATATCCCAACCCAACCACCTAAAAGTTGTACGAAAGCCCTGGGGATACCCGCCTAATTTAAAGGTGCACTGTCCTCGAGAAATTTTGTTCCAAATTGGGGCTGCAAGCACGTGCCAATTACATTTGGTTTGCTGGAATATGCACATGCACTGAGCCCCATTTTGGAACAAAATTTCTTCAGGACAGTGCACCTTTAAGGACATTCAGGTACCGTATCCTCAGTATGTTTGTACTGGGCGGATTGAAGACAAAATTTGAATGAGGAGTGGGGAGGTTGGC
Source organism: Proteroiulus fuscus (assembly GCA_034700285.1). Lineage (NCBI taxonomy): Eukaryota > Metazoa > Arthropoda > Diplopoda > Julida > Blaniulidae > Proteroiulus > Proteroiulus fuscus. The sequence continues at coordinate 2,679 of JAQIXP010002652.1, forward strand.
CACCCCAATAATCCCCCTCCCCTTGGATCCACCAGTACCTACTTGACTCCTGAACACTAACAAATTTATTTCTACAATAGGTCAAACTGCACTTGCATTTTATTGTAGGCCCTATATTTGTATCACAATCAAAGCTGGTGTTATCACACCATCTCATCTTCATTGAAGATGATCACATATGCACTGTATTGTGCAATCAAAAATCGCTATTACAAAAAAATAAATTAAAAATAAAAGCAATTTTTGCATTTGCCCCCTGCCATCCAGCGAAATTTCACTCAAAGTGATCATAAAACTCAATAAATGCACTAACACACCTGTTTAAAAAGGTAAGCAGGTACCGTATTTCTCAAAAAGCAAGTCACCGATTTCTAAATTGGTCCCAAGTGATAGACCATTATTTCTTTTATAAATTACCGTAGCACTTCACTTGCATTTAACTTAGCCGTTCCTTTCTAGTTCTGTGTCCCAAAAAAACATCTAGAAGAGCCTTTCCCTTTCCGAGTCTTACGTCTTAGCATAGCAATCGGCACTCGAAAAAGGAAAATACAAAATGATGCAAAAATTCTAATTGAATTCTAGCAGAGTTGATTTTTTAAACCTTAGCGTCGGATACACCATGGTGTCTTGCCCTCAACTGCTTCTGTCTCTGGCCGCAGTAGATGCGCAAAAAGACGGAAGTGAAGACCAGGGTGACTCCCAAGATGCCCAGCGCGGTGATGGCGTGCTGGTAGATGACCACGGACAGCAGGACTGCCAGCCCCTGCCGCACAGTCATCATGATAACAAAGGCAATGGCCCCGAATTGGGAAATGGTGTAAAATATGAACAGCTGACCGGTAGCCGAAGTGAGCGACAGCAGCAAGATGTCGACCAGGAACTTGTTGTGGCGTAGGGTGAAGTAGAACGACTCGACGAAGCCGCCCTGCTGCAGGAGCGAGACGGCGGTGAAGAGGCACGAGAACAGGTTCACTCCGCACATCATCTGCATGGAGGTCATCCTGTGCTGGCGAAACAGCTCCCCTTGCCAGTTAGAAGTGAAACTGTCGAACACCACATAACCAAAGAGGATGACTGCGCCGGACAAAGTGGTCAATGTGTCGCTCTTGCGTTCATCGGCCGTGCCCAGCAGGAACATGGTCATCCCCATGGAAATCATGAGGGCGGTGACGTACTCGTAGTATTCGTATGAGCGGCGTGACACCAGGCGTCCCATGATCATCACAGGGATGATCTTGCAGGCTTTCACCAGAACCTGCGTGGGGAAGCTGACGTATTTGAGTGCCTCGTACTGGCACCAGCTGCTCATTATGTTGGAAAAGGAGCAATAGGAGTATTTGTAGAGTGGCGCCTTGTGCTTCGGCTGGCGCCGTAGCAGCAGGTAGGCGCCAGATAGGACGAAGGCCAAGATGCGGTTGACGAAGACCAGGAATTGGGAGTCCGTAAACTTTTCCATGCCACCCTCGGGCGAACCGTAGTCCAATGTCATGATCTTCTCCTGCAGGATTCCCCAAGTCAAATAAGAACCTTGAAGGCCGATGAAGCAGAGCGCGAGACGACCAGTCTTCTGGGCCATCGTGGCCTCGCGCGCCGCAGCGGCTGCCTCCTTCTCGACACCATTGGAAACGCTCAACGACTTGTCGTGATCATCCCCGTAGAAGCAAGCGGATATCATGTTACGTGTGCATCCTTTACCTGAGGAGGATAAAAATATTTCACCGTAAGCAAATCAGGCCGTAAAATAGCTGAAGGCTTTAAACATCACCGGAAATATTAGGCATATTTTGGCTTTATTACCCTGTGCAACTTTGGATACAGAGTTAGAACCTTGAGCGTTTTACTGTTGACGCCAGCCGTTTTATCGTTTTGAATAACGATGCCGGTTAACCAAAAGTGTAACCAACCGGTTATCTACCTAAATAGTTGGTGTACCAAATGAGGTAACAGAAATTATGGATGCTTCGTATAGGAAAATCATAGGATGAAGAACTTTGCGTTTTAGTGTTTTGTTTATATCCTATGATAAGAGTTAAGAACTACTTGTAAACTGGATAACTACAGCTTATGACAGGGTAATAACGCCAAAATACGCCTAATGGATTTAACATTCAAACATATAGTAGAAATAACTCCTGAGAAACATGAATTTACTCGTAAGCATCAGTTTCTGCTCTTCAAAACATTTCTACTCTTTTGAGAAGAACTTATATATTTAGTATACTTTGAAATTTTTTTCTTTAAATTCAATTATGTATTTCAAATAAATTTAAGAAAACAAAGGAAAGTATAGAAATCATTTTTTTTATTTTTACAAAATACAGATATAGGATAATTTTAAAGCCTGCTAAAGAGTTGCTTTAAATTTTTTTTCTAGTTTTCGTCACTCACCAGTCCCATCAATGTAATTACTTTTGCTGACAAATCGCTTGATTAAATAGCCAGGTATTAAGACGGTCGAATAGCCGAGTAGATTGACGAGTAATCGTGCGAGCCAGGAATCGCCGAAATCCATGAGGTACGGCGACGTGGATGCCGACATCAACGAAAGTGGAAAAGCCGACCAAAGTAGCAGACAAAGGACGGCACACAACACAATGGACCTTTTTGGAATACGAATAAAAGAAGAAAAAGCCATTTTTCTCAATTAACAGTTAAAAAACGTGCTAGATACATCTTATAAACATTTAACTTCATATTTGACGAGTTTCTGTTAAATATGTTGACGAATTATTTTTCCTGAACAACGGGAAAACAGGTGCTAAAAACACACGTGTGTGACATCTCCCTTTTTTTAAATTGAAAAAAATATATTGAATGATAAATGCAGAGTCGGCTTTTATTAACACAAGAGCAAGTGCATAATACAATACCGTAGGCTCCACTGAGTAATTATTTTGCTGTAGGCCTACGACCTGTACAGAATTAGGCAATTTTAAAATCTTTCAAACCTGCCCTTATTCAGAAGCAAAATTAATAAGGAACTCAAAATTTTTATAATTTTTTTTCCTAATTAGCTAGCTACTGGCTTAGTAGGCCTACTTTTCAAAATCCATATTTTAATTATGTCGATAACATTATTGAATAGAAGAATTTTAAACATTAAACCACTTATTTCAAAAATCTAACTGCAAGATTGCTACTTTTTAGCCTGACTTTTTAGAATGAATAATCTTTAATTTCTTCCTTACTTTACATATCTGACCTTTACTTAAATTTTGCCTGACTTTTCAAGTAAATTACAAAGTTGTGCGTCAATATTTCTGCTTTACAAGCCGGTTTTCGGTACCTGGTACAGTAACTATATCTAAATATTGGATAATTTCTCTGAGTTTTTTTGGCATTGTTTAGCTAACTTTCCAGGTCAATGAAAACCCTGTACGTAACGATACACATCATTAGTTTTATTAGCTAGTATCCCATAAAAAAGAATCACTGTAGCCGTTAGTAAAATTAATTTGACACAAAAAGTACCTAGCATCAGCATAATATTATAGAGTTTTCCCGAAATTTTAAGGACTAGGTGGTCCACAAATCGATCTTTTACTTTGCTTTTTGTTTGTTTGCTTGTCTGCTTTGCTTGCCTGATTGTCATCTTTCTGAGGAATCTAAATTTTTTAATATTTTTCTGCATTTACTGAAGGAAAACTTATTATTAATTTAGTTTGAAACACACCTGTTTTATGATAATTTTTAGTAACCTCTAACCTTGGACAAATACTCTAACTAGATAAGACAGGAGTATAGCACAAACTCATTTTTCAAGAAATGTAATTGGGATATTTAAAATTCACAATACAATGGATATACAAAACTAATGAATTGTACAACCCAGGAATAAAACAAATGAACTGATTTTACCTTTTAAATTAATAATATTAAGTTTCTAGGTTTTTCTATTCATGTCACAACTTTTTAAGTCCAAACCAGTTGATTTTATAAACCAAGCAATGGATACTTATGTGACAATCTTTTGGGTTTTCTGGTAGAATACAAACAAATGCTCACAGTCAAAATATGTTATAAATATTGATTGAAGTACTGTTTTACAATTTACAAATCACTTTCAATGATCCTAAAATTGCAGTCCCTGCATGTGTACTAATGTTTTTAAAACGTTAATGGAAATACAAATAACATTGAGCTTTTTGTAGACCCATTGCCAGCAAACCATTGTCTATAAAATCATCACAACATGATCAGACATTAAAATAGCATTAATAAATTATAACAATTATGAAATGTTTAAATTAATTCACTTACCATATTTGCAAAGTGGGTGACATATTAGACTACTATCAGCTGGTCAATATGATCTGAATGTTTATTAACTATGGAAATGTTAGTTATTCTTTGCCATAATTATTGTAAAGGAGTCATTCCCAAGCAAATTTAAATACGTTAACATATTTAATAAAAAGTTTACATTAACTTTTACCAAATTCTTGCACAAACGCTTGCACAGATGTTGGGCACTTCATAAAATCAGACGGCTGATCAAAACCCTCCTTGATCAAAACCTATTATAAAACCCCATTAATTGAAATCGACTCGTCCAAAGATCAACATGCAGTACATACTGCGCCATCTTTCCCCACCTTTAAGCAACTGTGCATTAATTTCAACTTTAATTTAAGAATTAACGGGCAAAAGCTAATTTTCTAATAAAAATTAATATTACAATTGCTCAATTTCACAAAATATCATTGTAATTCATTATCCTTTAACTAAATTGCTAAAAAAAAGCATTGCTTAGTTAGGAACAGTAGGTTGAGGTAATCCTAACTAACACTCGACCACCGGCCAAAAAGCAAAATGTCACGGGGAAGTAGTGCAGGTTTTGATCGGCATATTACAATTTTCTCGCCTGAAGGTCGCTTGTATCAAGTTGGTAAGAAATAATTAAGCTTTAAATTAATATATTAACTCCAAAATAAAGTTAAAATGATAATTGTGCTTAATGCTTTGGTATTACTGTTTTGGTACATGCCTTCAAATTCGCCTTGTCATTACTTTGTCCCATTACATCTGTGAAATCCAGGAGGCAAAAAGCCATTTCAAATTAAATTTTTTATATTTTCAAATATTTCAGAATATGCATTTAAAGCTATAAATCAAGGTGGAATGACCACAATTGCCCTCAAAGGAGATAATTGTGCCGTTTGTGTCACCCAGAAAAAAGTTCCTGTGAGTATCAACACAGCCTACTAAGATTTTTTATTTTATTTTATGCATAATATTTATTTATAAATAAAAAAAATCTTAGTAGGCTGTGGTATCAATTTGGAAGTATGTAAAGAAGCCTTTTCTTTTGCTGTACCATTTATACCTGAATTTATTATTGCAGGATAAGTTGTTGGATCCGACTACAGTCACTCATCTATTTCGTATAACTGACCGGATCGGCTGTGTTATGACCGGCTTAGTAGGTACGAAAGAACTTCATCCCCCTTCTGAGGGAACAATTTTTGAAGGGAGAAAAAACTGACATTAATGCATTAATTTATTTAAAGCCGATGGTAAATCCCAAGTTCAGCGTGCCCGATTCGAGGCAGCAAATTGGAAGTTCAAATATGGCTACGATATTGCAATAGACTCGTTATGCAAGAGAATAGCAGATTTATCCCAAGTTTACACCCAGAATGCCGAAATGAGGCCCTTGGGATGCAGTGAGTGCTTGAAAAATTTTCAGATATGGAAGAATTAACTCAATTCATAATAATTGTTTACTCAAACTAGGCATGATCTTAATTGCTTACGACGATGACAATGGACCTCAAGTGTACAAGGCCGATCCAGCCGGCTACTACTGTGGTTACAAGGCAACGAGCGTGGGAGTGAAGCAAATTGAAGCCAACAGTTATTTAGAGAAAAAGTTGAAAAAGAAACAGCCCATTAGCTTGGACGAAACCATCCAGGTTACTTTCTAGTGTTACTGGCTAACCATATGCCCAACTGAGGCATGGATGTGGAGAATATAAAGTTGTCTTTTTTCTCTTGTAGTTGGCCATAACGGCACTTTCCACTGTACTGACGGCAGACTTCAAACCGTCCGAATTGGAAATTGGGGTCGTTTCAAAAGAGGATCCTAAGTTCAAGTAAATGAATTGTATTCATGAAAAATAGCCTACATGTTGTGTATCTGAAATGAATTTGTAAGAACTGTGAACATTATATTTGCAGGACTTTATCAGAGCAGGAAATTGACGCTCACTTAATTGCCATAACAGAAAAAGACTGAAGTGGGTTTGCATCGAGGTGGAGGTTCATAATTTTCTGTACAAGGGCAAACAGATGTGAGAATGTAACCTAATTTACATAAAAGATTTGAAATAACTCTATATCGATTGCATTTCATTTATATATCTTGATTAACGAAACCACTGTTGAATTTACTAAAACTTGCTTGATTAGGAAGGTTCATGAGTATTTTATCAAAACTCTTTAGAGTAACTTCCAGCATTTCCAAAACTACAGCAAGCACGTTTCCACTTGTTCAAGGTTCAAAAAAGTTGGACTCACATTTGGGAAATTGTGGGTTCAATTCTTGAAGTCTGCTACCTTCACTATAATTTTCGTAGATTTTCAAGGATCCTCCAAGCGAATGTCGTCCCCGGCCACATTTACTCCACTTTTACTATTCTTACAATTCTTTGATTCTACTTCTCTACAAGCTTTGCATTTTACTATCTGCAGTTGACCATTTAATACAAAATCATTCTTAGGAAACATCAATTAAGACAAATGGATTGGAAGTTTCTTTAAACATGTAATTTAAATACAAGATTTACACTAAAAATGTATATTTCTCCACATCTTAGCTCTATTATGTCAATTTTTTTTTCAAAAACAACGGGGAAAATGCATTAATTACTTGATAATTGGCCATTTAAAAACTTGATGTGTTCAAATAAAATTTGCTGTTACTGCATGGAATGACACTGAACATTTCTATCAAATTGTTCCAGTAAGCTATTGAAATGAAGGAAAATATATATTAAGAGATACCTAAAATATCCAATCCTTCATAATGAAAAAGATCTTAATAAAATATACTGACCTTGGATCGTGCTGCTCGATTCTTCCTCTCATGATGCCAGGCCCCAAATACTGGCTGAGCTGAACCAGACACTGGCCAGCTGCCGACAGAGTCAGTGCATTTTCGCATGTCTGTCATTAGAAATGTTGTTTTTATGTTAAAATTAATTCAATAATGAACTCCAAAGGTGATATGTTATGAACTACATTGTTCATGTTCTCACCAGTCCATAGAAAATTGCGTTGAGAAAGATTTCCAGGTGCATCTTGAAAGGTCTTTTTCCGATCCCCTTTGCAATAACGGGCAACTGTTTGCAGATAGTTTCCAACAAAACAACGTGGTGTGTGTAATGCCGTAGATTAGCGGCTTCGGCCAATAGAGGTAATAATGAAACCACCTTCTGTGACGCTTCTGGTAACAGCGATAGTTCGGATAATAGGTAGACGCAGCTACAATACAATACACAATTTCTATTAATGCTTCTTTGTCTTAATTGACTTAAAAAAAGAAGTCAATTAAAGATATCCATACCCATCTGTAATTTCCCACGGTTGTGGCGGTCTCCTGAATGTTCGATCGAGGCAGCCACCCAAACGCCCACTGCCCATTTTGGGGGCCAAAGAACCGCACGAGTACATCTAGAATAGCAGAAAAACATACTTTAAACTAATCATCTAGAAAAAATAACTACATGTTATATGGGCTTTAAAATCTTGCCGTTTGATTGGTATGCAGTTCCATGTCGTTATCCCTCAGTTGTTTAACCACCCCAAACGTTGCCGGTCCCTTGTCCAGACTCGAATATTTCTCCGACTCCGAAGGCTGATTTTCTACAGATTTTAAACCTTGCCGCAAACGATTTACCACAAAGTTGAGGGCTTCTTCTCCTGAATTTGGGGAGACGGTCCAATTATTAATATTACCAATTTTCTGTCAGGACGGGTTAATTTTAGCTATCCCATGACATTGGTGCGAGTAAAAATTTAATATGACTAATAAAACTTGAAAGCAAAAAGTGAAATCAATCTTTAAAAAAAGAAAATGGAACCACTACATAACAATAAATCAAGAAATCTAAAGCACCATATTTCTCCTGCCCTACTATATTTTTGTGTTAATGCAAATTCAATCTTGATTAAGAAATAAAAAAAATTGATTTTTATCAACTTGGATACAATATATTCTAAACTCGCAATAACTTTAGCTCACTTACTGTAAGCTTTAACAACGTTGGCTAAAGAAGCCGCTGCTCCTTGGCGCACAGAAGTGATACTATCCTCGAGATTCGTAAAAAATAATGAAAATAAAGTATCCAGAGATCCTCTGATAGTGTTAAAAAACAAAAAAACATGATTTTCAGCATTTTTAAAGTGGATCAACTTTGTCGAATGTCATCACGAAAATTCACAGAAATGTTGTCATACCTGCATTCTTCAGCATAGCAAAGAACAAAATTGCCACATGCCAAACAAGCAGCTGTACAAAAAACACATACATTTATAAATATAAATAAAAACATACTTAACTGGTTAAATTAGTAAAAATTCAAAATGGAATATTTTTACAGCACTGAATTTACAACTTTTTAAATAAACTTCCCTTAAAAGAATAAGACTAACCATCACGGACTGGCCAGCTATCGTCTCTGAAACAGATTAATAATGTTTCCAAAAGACGAGGAACAAAGGGCTGAACAACTGTTTTATCAATCTGAAATCGATATATTCATGAAGAATAACATTTTATAAAGTTATGAAAAAGTACCAAACAATGAAAGAGATATAGAATTGTATAAACGGACCTTAGAAGCAAGTTCCGCGATGCACGAACAACTGGCTTCACGTACAGCGTGATTATTGGCATCAGTTTGAGAGATATAAAATTCAATCTAGAATTTTTCAATAATCAGTATTAAAATTAGTTATTGAATAAGGTGCCCCAATCCATTCTTTGATGTCAATACACACCACATTCTCAATATATTTCTCAACCAATTTTCTTCCACGTTCTTCGGCAATTAACTTCCACGTTTCCTGGGAGTACAATCTTACTCCATCTGCTAAATAATATCTGGCATAGCAAGTTTAAATTTATCAGTAAAGCGAGAATCACGCCACTTGCACTTATATTTTGAAGAAGAAAAAGGCAAAATGAAAGCATAACAGTACTCTTCTGCCTTACCTATTTAAACACATTTTGGGCAATAATTCCGGATAGAAAACTTCCCTATCGTCCTCATTTGCAAAAGAGAACAAAAACTGACGAGTGGCTAATGAAGCAGCTAAACGAACCTATTAAATTTAAAAAATAAGACCTTAAATCTTTAAAAAACAAGAAAACAATTTAACTTCACAAAAATAAAAAAAAGTTATTTCCAACCTGACTCCAATTATCCGACATTCCTTGACCCAGGAATTTGCTGAATTGATGACCATATTCAAATAGTGGATTAGATTCATTTTGCAATTCAGTATCTAAAATTTTAAAGGTTTGTCATTATTTAATAATTTAATATAAAAAGTACAAAAATACAAAAACCCACCATATTATACTAATAATTAATTTCGCACAATTTCTAAAAAAATACTTATGCATTATCGAGATGATTGAAAAGAATTTTGAGTTCTATTTTTATCAAAAATGAAAATAAGGTGGACCCACATCAAAAAAAAAAATAAAATTTAAACATTGCAAGCCATATTTATTTCCACCGTTTTAAAGCATAACTCCTTTTCAAAAAAAAATGAAATCTATACCATAACAGAATGAATACTGGGAGATATATTTAAAAATGAAATTCAAATAAATGAAACTTGCTGTGTTTGCGCGATCCACAGTTGACTAACGACGCACACACATAAAATCCAGTCTCTCGTACAAACCGATTTGCATGTGTGAGAGATTGAAAAATCATATCTAAAAGCTCTTGATTAATAAATGGCAAGAAAGTGTTGCCACATCCATCAACCATAGCTTGCAGAGCCCTACAAAATAAGTTGAATAAAAAATTAGAAAAGGAAGAAGCTCAGCTAATTTATACATATGAAGAAATCCAATAGTTTACTTCATGCTAGTTTCTAAGGACTTCCACCCAGCAGTATCGTGGAAAATATCTTCAGCAGACATTCGACGCTATGTGATAATAAAATACAGTAGTCTTATAAGATCCTGATAAGATATTATTGAGAATGCATTTGCATATAAAATGTTTACAATTAAAAAATTCAAAGGAATAGGTTAGTAATTGCTGAAATATACTTCCCCATATATTTTATTTATTTACTTTTCTCATTTAAAGACAATCAAATTTAGATCATGAAAATAAACCAACACGTTTCTGTGGAATGAGCAAATTATTATGATGGTACGTAAATCAAACCAAAAACTGAGATTTGTTCAAAGAATATTTAGGAATTGCTTTTTTCATAGTTTAAGAAACATGTTATAAAACGTTAGTGAGGCCCCTTCTAGATTACTGTGCTCCAGTTTGAAATCCATACAAAATAACCCATGTACAGGCTATTGAAATGACACAACGTAGAGCTGCTAGATTTGTTAGAGGTAATTACCAAAGGACCTATAGTGTGTCCGAGATGCTAAATTCTTTAAATTGGGAATCATTGCTTTCTCAAATGTAAGCATGGGTTTGTTCAAAAGGTTTAATTCGCCTTGTAATTTAAATTTATTTTCAGATATCTTTAAGCCAAATGCTAACGCTAGAGGTAGGCATGTTCATTCAAATCCTCTAAGGGAAAGAATGGATGTTTAAGTCACATTAAGTGGCATTATATGCTGATCGTAGGTTACTGAGTTGAATTGAATTGAAATTTGTTTTTCAAAAAGTGTTTCACGGTGTATAAGTATTATTTAAAGATCTTTATTATCTAGTAATCATGATTAATGTGAATAATTAATGATCCTTTACTGTTTTTTTTTTGTTAAACACGATCTTGAAGAATTTTATCCATGGTCTTGTAAGATATGAAGCAAGATTTTTAAAGACTGTAAAATATCTTACAAAATAAGATTTCAACCTAAGTTTAGCAAGAATATTAAGCTATTAACATTAATTAAAAACCTCCCACATACCTGATCAGCAGCACTGCCAAACTTCTCCATTAATTTCTCAAATTCCTCATGTTCAGATTTGGCAGCAGCACTTGTTTCCACAATCTGCCTTTCTAAATTGTTCTGAATCAAATCCAAGACTATTTCCTTGCATTTTATGTAAATATGAGGTCCACAGTGAAGGCAAAGAGCACCTAGCACATCACCTATGATAAATAGAAAAACAAACGATGGAACATTGTTGCCTACTTTTCATTTGACTTCTCCAGAGTTCTTAACACTTACCTGCACTAAGTCTAACTCTAACTTCGGCGTCAGTCAGCAAATCTAACGCCAGATTCTTTACTTTGTTAAGAAATTCGCCTACAATTTCATTTTCCAGATTTAAATGTGGTATTAAACACTTTAATGCCATTAAGGCTCCATGTTTGCTTTCCCATTGCTGGCATGAGTCTTGTAGAAGAGCAATCAGATAATCGGCTAATTCAATCTTTTCTTTCTCATTTGAATTTCCCAGTTGTTTATCAATCTCTAGAACACCGCGATCTCGATCTAACTTTAAATGGCTACCTATTAATTGAAGAACTTCTGTCAATATCATTTTAAAAATATAAATTACACAAGTAATGAAATGTCAAAAACTCAATAAAATGAACCGAAAAAAATATAGATGGCAGCACAATCCACGGTGTAGTATATTTAGGTGAAGGAACTGTCGTCTGCTTCAATGCTTTTTCGCCCATACCAACTGGCAATCGAATTACGATACGATAGTTAACTCCTTTCAAACGGAGGGCTCGAAAATAAGCCAATAAGGATTAGATCCCAGTAAGCAGTC
>JAQIXP010002653.1:0-14617 GCA_034700285.1 Proteroiulus fuscus
GGGGGGGCCCGGGCCCCCCGGGCCCCCCCCCCCTAAATGCGCCTATGCTCAGGAGCACGTCATGCCTTGCACCTCATTTTGGAAAAGAACTTTCTTAAGGACAGTTCAGCCTGTGCACCTTTTAACTTATATCCCAGTAGCTTTATAATTCACTTTTTACTTTTCTTAAATTGTTTTATTACATTTCGGACCAAACATTCATTAATTAACATAGTTGATTAATTAGAGCGTGGGAACAGCATCGGACGGGAGATGTTAACCAATGACATTGTCATTACAAGTGGGCGTGCCACGAATGACTACCATCCTGTCATCACACCGTTAATTAGTGCTTGTGAACTAATCAAGCGCACAATGATATACTCTTTCTATATTCTAGTTTTATTACAAATAATAGAAATATTTAATTTTAATTACTCAACCGAGATTTGAGAGCAGCTTTAAATAATCCTAATCTCGCCGTTGTATAAAGGATAGCCACACGAACCATGCACGAACGCACACGACAGAACAAAAACCATTTTCAACGACGCTGCTTTTAGCCGCCTTCGTGTCGCGGAATGTTCGAAGAATGTTTTGACAGTGATTTTATCTTTCGCAAAATATTAATTTTTATTTTGTTTATTATCGATTGAAGAATGCAATCCCAACGCCATCGGCACCAAATAGAGTCAGACGTTGGAAATGCTGCAGTTATTTCATCACAGCAACGGAATGCTCGGAAAGTGTAAGTGCTTGGTTAAGCCTATTTGTAAATTATAAAAGTGTGTCTCAAGAGTTGTACCTGGTTGTCTTCATGGGATTTTATAGTTGAGTTAAAGGTATTAAACCGGGAACCAGACGGTATTAGAAACGTACGGTGAAATCTTGCTCTGATGCAATTAAATGCTCAACTCAAACTCATCTTTTTACCATTTCAAACTTGAATATATATATACATGAGTACCTAACAAAGCCAAAAGTAAATGCAAAATGCCTGAACAAATGGGGTTGGGGTTACGTAGGCCTACAGTTTATGAGCTCAGGGAATCGGAAATTTTAATCCTGCTTAGGCTTTTCTACTTTTCTAAGCAGTATTCCACAAAGCCTACTGAAGTAAAACTGTTTTAAATATACTTTAATACACTAAATTTACTAAATGAAATAACTTTTACAAATTATTTTTATTAAATTTAAGAAATACCTACTTGAATTAAATAATTTGGTCTTAAGGTCAAAATTGTGTTAATAATATTGTCATTTCATTATTGACATAATACATGATCGACTTGTGTTGTAATCGGCAAATATTTACATACCCTGCCTATATTGAATTTAAATTTTCACTACCGGTATTTTCTATACCTACATTACTATATAAGAAATTGGTCCATAAGTTTTACTGAAATTTCCCCACAAAAGAGTTTTTTTTTTAATAGGATAAAGCCTGGGGAGTTCGGGTTCAACAGAATGCAAAAAAAAGATAAAGAGGGTTTGTTCGCTTTGACTCGAAACCAGGCTTTTTTTTGCTTTTTTTTGAAACCGGACTCATCCAGGCTGCATGATATATGTATTACTGAAGGTCGTGATATGTGACCCAAACAGAACTGAATTTTAATTAGGGAACAACCTTTATGCCTGTAGGACTTGCCCTAATTAAAATCTGCTTCTGTTTGGGTCATATCGCGACATACAGTGATATATTCTAATGTGTGCAAGGTTTTCTAAGTGTAGAATTAACGGGCATTTTCAAAGCATTCAACGTTTAATTGAGGTTTTTATCACACATTGTAGTCAACTTCCATATAAGTTACTGAAGTTCCCTTCCTCAAAATGCAGTCTTTGGGACCATAATGTAGTTGGAGATGCCATTTCTTTGCAGTTGTTTGGTCAAAGGTAATACAGATAATATACCCGTATTTATATAGAGTAAAATGTGACCCTAAAGCTTAAAGGCTTTATTTAACCTAGACAGAATTATTTTTCAGTTTGCCAAGCTTAAAAGTTGATAGAAGAATTATTCAAATAGGGCACAGTTCATTCGTATCAAGAAACAGGCAGGAAAATCAGTTTAGTTGCACTCTGTGTGGCAGATTTTTACTATCAGAATGTAAGTGGCCTAAAAATTGCTTATTCAAAAAAAAAATTTTTTTTTATTGAAATATTTAAAAATTTTCTCCAGTTAAAAATGAACTTACTTTGGTTTTCAACAAATTAAAATTTGATGAGGACAATTTGAGGCAAAGCAGTTCCGAATATCTCATTCCAATTCATGTAAGTACTTGCTTCATATATGTATTGACCATAGGACCACGGTGGCATAGGACGTATTTTATCTCCCATCCAGCTTTTTAAAATTGTGTATATTGCCGTTAATTTGTGGATGTAATGAGCATGGCAACTTTCTGAAAAAAAAGTGTTGGACTGTAATGGATTCCGAGATCAATTTCCAGGGTCAACTTTCTCTGTGCTTTCATCACCCCTTGTTCTTCCCAAGGTTTGCTCCATGGCGTACTATGCTACCTGCAGTTCTGAAGGCGTTCAGTATAACCGTCATTGTGTTTCTAGTAAAATGTAATTTAACAAAACCATTCCTAGCCGTTACATGTATTGGTTCATAATTGCTGTTTTTTTTAGTTCTCGGGTATCAAATCTAAGGATGTGGGAATGGGTTTCCATCAGGAATTTAAAGAGCAAGCAATTGTTTTTTTGCAAAAATCCATTGAAAAGAAAGATGCTGTTGTACTTACTAATTTTATACAATGCAAAACACATTGTCAATTTAAAGACTGCATTGACACCATTGATTTTGATCTGACGTTCGTTCTTGTCACTTTGGATGCAAAATTCACCTTAAAACCAATTTTCCCAATACCAATTATCCTTACCGCATTATCCAAAGGCTTGAGCGATCCACTGGGTAATACTTTCCTGCATGGAGAACCTAAATCTGGGTAAGGCAGTACATATGCATTGTTTGCTAATTTGTAAAAATTGTTTCGCAATGAACATATTGTGATGTATAAATCCTGTGTTACGTATACCATACTTAGGTATGTTACAATGGATGAGATTCATCGACTGCTGTTAGTGCTTGATTCTGACCCCAAAGTAGCATCACTTCCCTTAGTCGGAATGTAAGTCAATTTACTTTTCTACGTTTCCCTTTATTGTAAAAGTAGAAATTTACTGTACTTGTCTAAAAGCAGAAAACCGTGTATTTCGATCAACATCCACAAAAGCTGTGCTCGAATAATTGAATCGGATAATTTATATCTAATTACATTCATCAAATTCATAGTATTAATTTTATATTATATAAATAATTTTAGTGCTAGTTGTGTATTTGGCCTTGTTAAAAGTTTGAAAAATCGTACCCGTACCCGATTTTGGATCTCATTATTTACATAGTTTTATTTTTAATTTAGTATGTGTGTTGGGGTATAGCTGCACAAATTTGAAAATATTTCCGGCAAAAGTTAACAAATTTTTTTAAAAATTATTTATAGCCTATCAATTATTATTTTTTTATTTCATTTATTCAGGTATAATAAAAGTAGCAAAAAAATTTAAAAGGGAAAGTCCAGTGAAAAATGAAAACTATATGCTATAGTTTAGTTGTTGAAAGGAAAGAAATCGAAATTCGTTTTTGAAAAATAATGTAAATAAAGTTTTTAAAAATGTATTTGTGACGTTGCATGACTTTAATTTGATGTAAGCATGGAAAGATTGTCTGATATTCTTTTTTTCTCTTTTTTCCCAATTTTATTAATTTTTTTTATTTGTTTATTTACATTATTTTTCAAAAAGAATTTTGATTTCTTCCATCTAAACTATGACATTATTTTTCATTTTTCACAGGACTTCCCCTTTAAGAAACTGACTTGCATTATTAATCTCTTTTTGGGATAAGAATCTTAGATATTCATCAATTTAAATTTCTAATGTACATAATGTCAACAATTTCACAAAATCCATGAGATGTCCCCTTTTATTGAAAAGTAGCATCTTTCAGTATTTTTTGATATTTAAATACTAATAACCATAAATATTACTCCACATCTTGATTTTCAGATGGATTGGTGGGATTCATGCTGTTGAACACCCCTTTGTGTGGGCATCGTGTGTCCGATACCTGCACAACGTAACTATTCACGACCGAGTTTGTTCGCCACCTGAACCCTTTCTGGTTCTTGTTTATGACAAGATAACTTTTAAACCTCAATTCTACAATTGTATTTTGGATTCATGTTTGCCAAATACAGATTTTTTAGTGTATTCTGGGAAATGTAGCTCTGCACTTGATCAAACAGATGTAAGGAAACATATCTGCTGTAGATTTGAATCTGATTTGACATTTTAAGTGTATTTTTTAACAACTATTTTAATTAAACAGATTTCCCTTCCAGAAGATGGTGATGAGCTACTGTCATCCAGTAATGCTGATTTAAGATTTAAATTAACATTGTAAGTTAAATATTTAAAAAAATTGGTCTATAACATGAAACTTTTGAATGCAGTGGGAAAAAAGTTTCGTAATGTGGTAATGACATTACCAGGAAGGTACCAAGATTACCAGGAAGCTAAGCTGCTAAAGTATCTGAAACTTTCCATTCCAGTATTTGGTTTGTATCACATTACCAGGAAGCTTTGCAACTTTTTTCCACTGCGCTTTTGAATATACTATTAACTTTATTAAAAAGAAAATAATAATAATACATGTAGTAATAAGGTATTATGTGGAAAAAACATAAATTATGTAAAAGATACATTTTAAGAAAATTTTGTGTTTTTGTGAGTTAGTTTTGCAGGAATTAGAAAAATTGGAATAAATCCCATTTATTAATTAAGAATTTTAATTGAGAAATGCAAATAACTATTAATAGAAATTATTTTTTTTACAGAATGGATGATGGACCAATATCTTGCCAGAAGCTATCCTGCTCCCCTTGTACAAATAATTGTGAATGCAAGGCACTTGGATGTAGCATTAGTCCAGGACTAGATTCATTCCAATTTTCTGGCGTTGTTAGTCAAAATTTGAAAGAAACATGTTGCAGTTGGGCAAGTAGAAATAATGAAAAATGTGGTGGCGAGAATGTTAGGACCAGTGAAACTGCTTCTCCAAGAATAACCAGCCCTCCTCGTTGTAGTCAAGAAACCTTGGAAGTTCTCAACCAGAATCTATATGGGTTATTCCTTGCACAGGAAAAACAATTGAAACAGCTAAAAGAACAGTTGGACGACTTGCTTCGTCACCGCCAGAATAACGCCTCAGCTCCATTAGATGGTTTCCCCAAAAATAATGCACCATCTCCAATATCTGTGACTAGTGCTGGCACCATGACCAGTCTTGCATGGCCAACACTGTCTTCGACTGACTACAACCACAGTCAGTGTCGTCAAAATTGTGAAACATCTCCAGAAGGACAATTTTCTACCGAAATTGAAAGAAGGCAAGCTTTCACCAGCAGATTTCAATCCACCTTGAACAGCATGGCTGATAGTTTGGCAAATATCCAACTTCCGAATTTTGAGGAAACTGCAGAAAGCAGACAGTCTTCTATTTGTGTTGATCTCCATGACTATCCTGAGTCGTTAGCAAGGTAGATATTGTTTTTAAAAATTATGATCCAGGTAGGATCTTTCCTTATTGGTTATGCTTAAATATTTTAAGTTGAGAGGATGGAATACCAGCGCAGCACTTATTGCAACAAATTTTCTGTTCTAAGGTTTCATTTTTAAAAGTGCTTCTTTTCGAAAACAGAATATCAAGGTTGAGCATTTTGTGTAAAACTGTTTTAAAAACTACCAATTTACACTAGTTTCTTTTACATAAAATATGGTTAAATACAAGAGTAAAAACGTTCAATTTTATATAATTTATGTGTGTAAAAATCAGTTTTATGCCCAACCCTACAAACTATCAGTGTTAACAGTTTTTTCAAAAATATTCCATTTTCTACCTACATAAAGGTCTGAAAAATCCAAGAGGACAAGTAACTCTTATTTTTGATATGGAAGTTTTAGCTATATTCAAGTTCCCCCTTAGAAAGGTCCCAAAGCGAACCCTGGGTGAAGGAGTGAGAACTCGAAATTTAATATTCATGTACGAGGAAGTAAGCCTTTATTGGCTCGCTGAGCAAAAGCGTCATTGAATGCTTTGCACATAAGCAGAGCTCTATGCAAAATTGGTTCTTAATGAGGACTAATACTTCCAATGAGAACTTTCTTCCTTTTTCCTCCTAAATGTATTTTTAATTTAAAGTTCCCACTTCTTCACCCAGGATGCACTTTAGTAACTTTCTGAGGGTGAACTTGAGTAAATGATTCTTGCAAAAGTAATTGAATTAGGCTATACTAAGCTAATGTCTAGTGCAGCGTACGAAATTTTAAAAACTTGATGGGAATGAGGGAATTTCTTTTAGACTTAAAAAAATAGACGAGAATCACATGATAATAAGTTACGGGTAGTGTACTTTTTTAGGTAGGCCTACCCCTAATGAAAAAAGCTAGCTTCAGCTATGAAATAGTCCAAGGGTGAAAACTTTTGCTAACTCCCTATTCATTTATTTTCATAGATACAGTATTTATATACTAAATTCCTGAGAAGTGCTGTCATATTGAAATGGTATTATCTATTTGCTTTCATAGAGGCTATAAAGCTACATAAATTGTATATGCTATTCCAGATAAAATTAATACATGAGAGCATAGTTGGAAATAATTAAAAAATGTCTTAAGCAGCCCTAAAAATTCATCTGTCCGGTATTACTAAATTAAGCATTAGTTTGTTATGGACTTAGGCTGACAGTACAAGAATCGCATTCTTTATTGACTATTGCAAAAAAAATTAAAAACAATTTTTTTAACACAAATTTGTAATTAATAATTTTTATAGCAGTTATCTACAAGAACGCAGCGCCATACTTGGAGGAAGTTGCAGTACGTTTGAAAGCACAGGTCCTAGCCAAAGATCTACTCCTATGCAAGCTGCCAAAGAAGATTCAACTTTCTATGGGAATTTACTGGTTAGTGGCATTAAAACAGTGCTTACATATAAGAAACTGAATTGATAATTTTTTGTACAAATTTCTTATAGAAAAAAATCCAGACTATTTTACAACACCAAGATTTCCCTAATGACAATTTTCAGGCAACGGAAGCACAGATCCCTATCGTGTCTTCAGTCGAAAGGTAAAACATTATATTTAATAACCGCCTTAGAGAAAGTATTAGGTGCAGATTTTTGTTGAAATACATTGATAAGGTTGCATTAATTTCAAAATAGATCAGCCTTTGATTCTCTACTAATTCCACACCTGAACTATATGTCAATATTGCCAACTAATCTCACCAATGATCAGAGCTTGGAGTTTCATTCACTCGCCCAGAAATACTTAAACAAATCCCATGGCAAAATTCTACCACTTGGTTCTGGTCGGACATCTGGTCGTAATGCTATGACATCATTGCTTGCACTTGGCAATGTAGTGGAGAATAATTTCTCTTTTGCTTCACGGCGGTACTTGCAAAAACACGGTTTAAACAGCGGAGATCAGGACATTCCAGAATGTATGACACCAGTTTTGGAATATGCTGAATAACTAAGGAACGTCAGTCCTCATCCAGATTATCGTTCATCTGTCCTCATGGTAAGAATTTACATTTTTCCAACCCATCTAATTGTCACATTTCTAAAAAAGTTACAGTCCATTTATTAACAATCCTAAGTTTATGACCATTTAGTCAGCAGTATAAAATTCTGCTATTTTCTGGTGAATTTTTGCCTCAATTTAATTATTAACAAAATTACAAAAACAGCATTTTTTTTTCTCAAAAACAAATTTTGAAGTTGAAATCAGCAAACAAAATATAAAGTTGCGCGAAAACAAGACAAAATATCTTTATTTTTATGACGAACTTCTTTAATAGAATCTTGTGAAAGCTGTTAATAAATAAGCATTGCTATACAACATAAAGGGTTATTATCTCAAGTTGGAAGCCAGAGACTGAATTTGCATATAATAATGCTCATGAAAAAAGGAGTTATGTGAATGATTTAATTCAAAACAAAAATTATTATATATATATATTTTTTTTAATTTGTGATATTTTTAGCAATTCATTTTTAACAAACGAATGCCATAATTTACAACACGTAGGTTATTAATTCAAACATAAAAATCGTAAACAAAAAAACCTGCTGATTTAACATTTTTATGTGGATGGGAGCAAAATAATTCAGACTGTACAAAGTATATTTTTGCCGTCTATAAATGCTCGCTAACTTCATCTGCAATTGGACAATGATAACGATTTGGTCGAACAAAAATAAGTCATACATACGAATGGGAAAAAAAATTCATCCACACATTTTGCATACACACTTCAATGACACGTATTATTCCATTGCCGAGTAATTTTTTTTACTTTTTGATATCACAATCAGTCAATGTCTACATAAGGCAGAATATGTAACAAGTCATCATTGTATGACTTTTGAACGGACATTTCGTTCCATCGTTTAAAGTCTTTCTGATAATCAGAATTGCCGTTGACGCCTTCCCAATCATCTTGCAATAGCCTCTGAACCATTTCGTCAGTTGCTGCACGAGGTTCGGGACTGGTTGCATCGCCTTCTTCATCGCTGCCGTCTTCTTCCCATCTGATATCAGCAGCATTGATGGGAGGGAGCGAGGCAAGGATGACATCCACTGGATCATCGCCATCCTTGCAATAATATTGTGAAGCTGGCCCTGATAAATTGGGAGATTCTCTACTGATCACATCCCTTGACTGGTTTCCTTTTAAACTTAATGAGACTTCAGTTCCAACTGAATCTTTGAGAAACTTTTCCATTAATTCGTTCTTATTTCTAGTAACGTCCTCATCCATGCCAAGCAGTGACGAATAGACCGCCTTGCGGGCATGCACGAGATTAGTGTCTACTTGGATGGGCGGTTGCCTGACAAGATCCTCGCCGTTCCCACGAACCCCGAGCGTCGGCATGGCACTGCTTCCCGTCACGTTTCTCGCCTTTAATTCCTGGATCAACTCGGCGGTTGTTTTTACTTTGGACGTCCTCAGATGGGATGCCAACTTTTCTTTCAACACGTCACACTTTTCGGGCCGAGCATGTCTTTTTCTCTTGGATTTGGCAGGGTTCGCTTCAGAAGTTAGTGAATCTTTAATTTCCACCGAATCGCCGACACTCTCGCTGTCCAGGCTGTCGCCGCCATCCACTCCGTTGACGAGGGCCTCTATGTGAGGAGGCAAGGAACTGTTTTTCAGAATACAAGTGGCCGTCAGTGACGGCTCTTGACTATCACAACTTTCGTCGTCGTCCGGACGAGTCCTCTTAATGCCGACACTTCTCTTGTCCGGAACCGGAGAAGAGTGACGAAAGGCGGCGGGCGAGGCAACGGACCTAGGCGTCGAATGTTTTGCACTTGAGCTTCCCGGAGTGGCTATCCTGCCCACTACGGCTGTGGTAGGAGCAGGACTGACTGGTTTGAACGTTTGAAATCGGTATCCATCAGAAAGCAAGGAAACGCTCACGGCCCTAGAAGCGTAAGGAGACAACGTGTTGGGGGTGGTGGGCCGATTACTTCCCAACCGCCCAATTCCTGCACTGACGGAAGGACTTGTGGATGCACTGGAACATTGGGAATTTCCTGGGCTGGAGTGGGTGAGCCCGCTTATTGCCTTCGTTGCACGATGGTGATTCATTAAGGCTGGACTAGCTGGTTTCCCACCGATCAACAGGCCCGGACCGGGTCCAGGTAAATGGCTCGTGATGGTGGAACACGGACTAACACTGCAGACCATCGCGTGATGCACAATCCGCTCTCCATTCAAACCGATCGTGCTACTATCCTGTGGAAGTATGAGTTTCCTCCACCTTCGTACAAGATCCTTGGCCCTCTTTGCTAACATTTCATTCGTCGTCTTCTTCCGTAATTCATTAATGTGCTTTCCCAAGCGGGTCCTCTGTGACAAAAATAAAAGTTAATTGTGCATGTCAGCATGTGCCATGGAAGAAAATGATAAATGAACAAAAAGGAGAAAGAGCTTAAATATTATCTCACCTCCAATTCATCTTTCGTGATGGGTATCTTTTCCAGGATATCAATAACCTCAATGACTGCTGCCATGTCGACAACCTGTAAGGAAAATGGTTAGCTTAAGTATATGCAATATGAGCATGGAGTCCCACTGGTATTTGACTGGTGCTGAGAGCAAGCATGATGCCTGACAACTGTGAGCAGTTTTGCTTTGTAATTGCAACTACAACTTCAAGTTGCTATACATTTTAAATTAAACCTTTAATATCCCAGCTAGGTTGCATACTGCTACTGTACGCTAAATAAATCTCCGATTTATATTTATAGCCGGTATGCATACTACAGTAATGCAGTTTCTCTAACCAGGATTGAGTGGGTGTGCTGGTAACGAGTATAGGTTATAAACCGATATATACATATTCAAGGTTCGGGAACAAAATATAAACTGCATTTTCTATTGTTCTTTAGTCACCGAGGTATATATTAATTCTATTACTATTAAGATAAGCATGCTTCTCTAACTCTGTTATTCAATCTTGGGCACCCAATCTTGCAAAATTTATATCAGTGATCACACTTATTTTATGAATGCATTGTTCACAATTAGGCAGGCCTGTGCATATCAGGTAAAGAAATATTGCAAATATTATCTACAAAACGCTTGCGAACGCTTTGGTATAAAAATATTTATTTTGTAACTTGAATACATGCAAGGCTAGTAAGGCTTAAGAGATCTGCAGCCAGGCTGGCCCCATTAACCATGGGAAATGCATATTGCATAGTTACAATCCTTTACACCTCACCACCACCATATTTTGTGATAATGTAAGTGATCATCGGAGTGGGTGAAACACAGTACTAATGAAAATTAAACCAAAAATGGGAATCTGGCTAGCAATAGAAATGGGGTATCGGAGGTGGCAGGATTTTGTACCGTGGCGCTTTGCTCGTACGAGGGCGCCCATTGCGCATGAGCCCAAGGTAGTGACGTGAACCACCGCCTAGACTCAGACTGACATTCCCAGCTCACAAAAGAGCGATTTTTCGAGATGAAAAATAGCGATCAAGATGCATCCCAGGGCCCACTTCTGCCAGGCGATCGCATCTACGGCTTTTCATGAAGCTACCTGATCATATTGGAGCGGGTAAGCCTCGATAGACCAAAGAATTTTGCGTTTTTTTCTAGGCCTAACTCGCCTTTTTTCAATGGAAGTCGCGGGGAGGCTGTCATAGCTGGCTGTTGGGCTAAGGAGCGGGCAACCGAACCTTGTTAATGAGCTTATTACGACTATGGAAATGAAGCAATGGTCTTACATTGTTATCCTTGTCTATTGCCCTCAACAACTTTTCCTTAATATCGTTGGGAGAGTGCTGCATGAGGCCGTACAAGGACTCCTTGTGTGACCGCACTTGACCAACTATGTGACCGTGGTACAGCCACCAACACTATGGCGGACATATACCTTCGCGTTGCATTCTGGGTTAGCAGCTCCCCATCCAAAGAGCCGAACAAAAGCCGAGGAAGACCGAATGTGACGTCTATCAGTCGGCTGCTTCAAATGGCTGTTCATAAATTCTGAGTTTTTCTCAAGGCAGTGGCTAGTTGGCAATCTCTATAAAGGAAGTTTTAAAAATATGCTAGTATAGGATAAGCCTGGGGAGTCCGGTTTTCAACAGAATGCAAGAACATCGAGGTTTTGTGACCAATTAATGTCCTATGCGAAGCGAGGACTGGTCACGAATTAAACCAAGGCTTTTTGCATTCTTTTCAAACCGGACTCATCCAGGCTGTATGAAATACTGCAGTATACAATCATGTAGGTCGTGACATATGTAGCCTAACCCAAACAGAACAGGATTATAATTAGGGAAAGACTTTCAAACTTGGAGGACTTTCCCTAAATATAATTAGGATCTGTTTGGGTCACTTTGCGACCTACAGTGATGTCCAAATATATTTTGCAAAAGCAGACTCCCTCCCCGACTACTAATTGAGTACTGGCTCCTATTATTATTCCCGGATTACACTTGGCCCCAAAATTGTATTTTACGATATTCCAAATTAGTTACCGTATGCATCATAATTTTAAATTTCTCCTGACTTTTACTGGATATCTTTGGAAACGATCCCAAAATGGAAGGTGTTTTTTTTCCAGTTTTACGTAGAAATACTGTATAACAACTGTTTTCTCATTCCAAATTTTTTATAATCTTGAGCATCCAGCAGACAAGAAGTAAACTGCAGAAGTTTTATCATTTGTGCTTCATGAGTCAAAGGTGCATTCTATTCACGAAATTTTTGTTCCAAATTGGGGTACATTTCCTTCTCAATGCACGTGCCAATTACATTTGGTTTGCTTTAATATTCACGTGCACTGAATCCAATTTAAAAAAGTGAAGGGAACGTATCTGTAAAAGTGAAGTAAAACCGCCTGTATAAAAACTTTTTCTTCAGTTTTTCTAACGTTAGTGTTTCATACTATGACAGATTAATTGTATTTCATGATGGCATTGCTCTAACCTGACTGTGCTGAAAATAAAAGTAGTGCTTTTATTTAAATGTAATGCTTTAAAACTCTTGTTCTTTGATTCGTTTTGCCACTACGACCCGTACAAACAATGCACAATGGGCATCTTAACAGCTTGTCATTGAAATGAATTGTTGCTGGCAAGTAAAAAATCTCAAAATCTATTATTATTTACTTTATTTTAATTTTGTAAGTATTATTTTGTAATATTTGGATATGTTATAAAAATGTTCTAGATTATAAAATAACTTCTGACAATTATGCAATATGGCAATGTTAAGTAAATTTAGAAAATATATTTCAAACAATGGTTTATATTTGCATTTGGGGTAATATGAACATTTTTTGAGCTGATTTATACATAGTTTCATAAGTAAACTTCATTTACATTTATTTAATCATTATATTTTGAAAAAGAGAAAAAGAATAGAAAAATTTTATCCCAGTCTTAAATTTTGGATATATTTTTTGGCATTTATAAGGTATAGTAAACATTAATTAGAAGGCTTACGAGTTTTTGTGACGCACATTCTAATTCTAATTTGTGTACAAAAAATTGCAAACTATTATAACTTAGGCTTTCACTAGAACGATGGCAGTACAGGATTCTGATGAGGAAAAAAATTCAAAAAAAAATACTCTTAAGATGTGTCAGTTACTAAAATGCAATATGCCAACATAAATTTAATAAAAAAAAACTATACTATTTACAAATCAAATTGCTAATTTGTATTTATTTATTTTGGCTTGTAGTTTCCTCCAATTGTCTTAGTCGCTCTTTATCTTTTGCTTCACGATATTCCTTAATGAAATCTTCAAGCTCTTGTTTCTTCAAGATTAAAAGATTTTGATTTGTAAATTATACATTAAAGCACATTTCCAAAGGAGATATTAATAAAAAGTGCAAAATTTTGCACAGTTCATGATTTACAGCACACTTACATGATTTTGATTTTCATGAGGATATACTTCTCTCTAAAATACAATACAAGCATATGATGTTCATAGAAGGGTGACACTTGCTAATATATAATCTATTCCCATAACTTACTTTAATTTTTACTAACCATTCCTCAAAATACTTTGGTTGATTAAAATAATAAAATACTCCAACAGGAAAGGCCATATAAATGAACATCTATAAAAAAAATCGTTTTATGAATATATGTTTAAAGGTACAATACGGTAAAGTATTGACAAGTAAATGTAAAGGAGAATGAACCTTAAAAGCTTCTAATTTCCATGTACCCATCGTATCAACTTGTATAAATTTAAGAAAAAACTTGAACCATCAAAAGAATCAGGCAAATTCTACTCATCGATAGATTATTTCTGTAGAAATGTGATAGAAGGCGCTGTTGTCATAGCAGACGTATTTTTGTCATTATTAGGATGGCGGCTAAAATTGGAGCAAGTGTTCGAGCTGTTATTGGTAAACAACCTTTACCTCAAAGAGCTGCGCTTGTATTGGTAAGCAATTATTATTATTCTGTTATAGTTTAGTTTGAGCACTGTTATTGCCTATGTCTGTTTAACCTTGGACCAGCCAGTGCCGGAATATGGTTTGAATGCTTCGTAAAAATAATGCTTGCGTCGTCACTGTTACATTGATGGTCTAGTAGGCCTATGCTTGGACCAATTAAGGTCTATGATGGCTTTGATGATCCAAAACCTCGCGTCGAGCCCTTGCTTTTATGACAAAAGGATAAAATCGATTAATTAACAAAGTTTAATTGAGTCTGGCAACTGAGTCTTGCAATGTGTGCTATTATTATGACTATTCGGGGTTGCCACTTACCTGCAAGGTCAGGCAAAATTAAAAAAAATGTATTTTAAGAAAGTCAGATGTTTGCCATTGATGTGTTTTGCTAAACAAAAAAAATCTCTTACAAATTTTGAAACGCTTTTGTGCCATCTGTTTAAAGTTGCACTGTCCTGAAGAGATTTTTGTTTCAAAATGAGACTCCCCAATGAAAAAAATACTTCAATGAAACTGCAGTTTTTTTTTCGAAAAGCTGCAGTCTTAAACTGCAGTTTTTCTGA
>JAQIXP010002654.1:0-14614 GCA_034700285.1 Proteroiulus fuscus
TTAATATGTACCGGTAATTAACATGGAGATTCCCATAGGAGCATGCATTTTTTAAAAGTGTGGACAGCCCCCTTAAGCTAAATTTGTGTCCATAAGTCTCAATCTTGGACAAACTATAGGTTACTGATTGTTGCCAAACTACCATTTTGAAATCTGTGTTTATTCTGATGCTAGCCGGTATGAACGAGTACTACGTGACGCCATTCGGCCCAGATTCCTCGGGCAAGTGGGTCCTCGCCCCCATGGTCCTACAATTCCATGGATTGAGGCACTTCCAGGAACATGCGCAGACCGTTATGGAAAAGCACTTTAAGGATGGTCCCATACGGAATTCGGTTGTTTCTAGATTTCAAATAAGCGAGTCGATTCTGGAGGAATGGACTAAAGTGGTGCGGGAAGCTGAAAACTGCCCCTTCAACGGCGTTCTTGGTGTTATCAAAGGTCTGTGTGTCAAGAAGTTGAAATTAATCTTTAAAATTAAAATCATTAATTTTGCAATCACAAATTGAAGCTGGGGCTAATTTCAAATTCACGCTAGTATGAGACTATATGCCTAATCAGAAAATGTTACATTGAACGGAGGTAGTTTTCTATGTCATCATAGTCTATTAATTTGATAATTTTCCTAAATTTTGAAGGGGTTAACGTAAACTATAATCACGCCTGTATAATCTCACTAAAATTATATTAAAATCATATACATTTAAAAATTATTAAAATCCTTCAAATTGTTTTAAAGTAATATAGTTTTTATATTTTTGAAAAAAATGCATAAAATATTCGTATATTTTTGAAACATTTTCTATAAAATCATTTTTTGTGGAAATATTTCTATAATATTCCTATAATTTAGAAAAGAAGTCCTGTGATATTTCTATATTTGGGAGAAAAATTTCTATGATCATATTTTCGGAAGGAATTTCTCTTATGGAAAAAAATATGGGATATGATAAAAGTTGCTATAATATTCCAAAATATTTTTGAAAAGAAGGCTTATATGCTAATTTGTATTTTGGGGAAAACATCCTATGATATTCTTATATTTTTTGGAAAACTTGTGTATTTTCCATCCTAGGACTGCAAACATTTAATGATTAAACATGAAATGTCTGCAATGTGGAACTGTCTGGTGAAATGCATGCTGTATTAATTTTGTGTTTCCGACTGCATTTTAGCCAAGCCGTCGGGTTCGTTGCTGCAATCTGAAGTGTGCAAAATACCCAGGAAGCGAAAGCTTGACAGCGACTCGCCATTTTTTCCCAAGAAACGATCTCATAAGAAGAAAGTTCCAAACAGCGAACCAATCTCACTGGCCCAGCAGGGTGCGCCAAAAAAGCGCCGGCAAAAGAAGGGCAAAGCGGAATTAGCCGCCGCCGTTTGCATCGAGAAGGAGCCACCAGCATCGAATTCCCAGCCGAGCACTGCCCCCAAAAAGTCACGACATTTGTCGAAGTCACTGCCCGTAGTATTACCAGACAAGATTTTGAACGGTACTTCGGAACTGATCGAATCTTCCAACTCAATCGAACAGACTATACTGGAAGTGATACAATATGGCCAGTCGAGTACCAAGTCAGATACAAACTCCAAAACCAAAAAGAGGAAGATTCGCTCAAAGTCCACAAAAAAATGTTCAGTGAAAGTAATTCCCAAGACGAGTAAACCGGCGGAAGAAAAGAATCCACCAAAGGTGAAGAAGAGCGTTTTGGTTGATTCGTCCAAAGTAGAATGTAAGAAGAAACCCAAAATGAGTCCGCTGAAGAGGTGTTTAAATGAAGCTGGGCCTCTCTCCGTACGTGATATCAATTTTTTTTTCAAGAAAAGACTCATTCGATATTAAATCATTTGGAGGGGGGGGGGTTCAGGGAGGTCAAGGATCTTAAAATTGTTTATGTAATATTTGGACAGTCCCACACCTATTGGCAGGTCTGCCTACCTGTTTAGTTATATTTAATATGATTCTGAATTCACATTTTTTGGCATTCAAAGGGGGATTCAGATTCAGGGAATAGCGCCAAGAAGGACTGTCAGTCAGCCGAGGGACGGTGCGAAAAGGTGTGCCAGGTGGGTTCGGATAAATGTCAAAAGAGCTATTTTTCAAAATCCTGAATTACTTCTTATATGCGACCGTTTTATGTACCTTAGGCTTGCGAACGACTCATTCCCATTTCGGAAGTCGTTCGCTGCATCGGCAAATGCAATTCCCTCTTCCATGTTTCCTGCATCAAACCAGCAGATCCTCCAGTCTCAAAAGGGTCATACTTGTGTGAGGAGTGTTCATCAGGTAAGCTAACTCAACGGATTTTTGCCGTTTTATTGTATTCCCTGGCATTGATTTCGATTGAAAATTATCTTTCTAGGCGCACATTCGTGCTTTGTATGCAAGAGAAGCGACGGAAGCGAAATTCGGCGCTGCAGCATCCGTCTCTGCGGCAAATTCTATCATCCCGATTGCCTGAACCCATTCCGGTCGACCCGGAGGGACGGCAACAGCTTCATCTGCAGCTTACACATGTGTCTGACGTGTGCGCTGAATCATGGGATTTGCGTCGCATCACGGCAGCAGGGAATTAAAGGTAAATTGTGCTGGTTCAATTTTTTTTTTTGCATTATCCCGTTTCGATCTACGAGCCTGTGGCTCTTTGTGCCCTACTTGGGCGGGATGTGTGGGTGCGGTCGTGGCCGACTTTGGGGAATTGCCCCAGCATTCACCTGGAAGGATCATAGAAACCATGGTCAAGGAAGCCGACCTTGAAAATTTAACCCACGTCTCCCGAATGCCTGACTGAGGTTAACACTAGACCACTGTGGTTTGGCAGGAAATTTTCATTCCTATATTTTGGCCAATATTTATGAATTTTGTGTTCATATCATGGCACATTTCCATAAATTCTTAATGATTTAATTTTTCATAAATTTTAAGATGGGGTCAATCCACCTTTTTTGAAAGTATTTGCTTGTTGTGGTGTGTGCATTACATTTTTAAGTGTGAGATTTATTTTTAGGCAGAAAATTAATATTTTTAAATAATATTTTTTTTGAATAAGCTGTCCACCTTGGCCAAAATGTGATTTTTTTTTTGTACAATATTTCGTAAACTCAAATAGTCCTACATTCTTGGGGGAAAAAAAGTCTTATAATATTTCCATATTTTGAGAAAGAAACTATGTATAGAACAGCAGACATTTAAGTATGAAGCATGTGAATAATGACCACTATTATTTCTTTATTTGTGTAGGAAAGATGTGTCGCTGCCTGAGGTGTCCAGTGGCTTATCACATGACGGAAGAATGTCTGGCTGCCGGCAGTGTGATAGTTTCCAATTCCTCCATCATTTGTCCCAAACACCATCAGCCCAAAAAATTGTCCAAAGGAGGGATGCACGTCAATGTCAATTGGTGCTTTGTGTGCTCTTCAGGTAAATACTCTTATAGATATTTTCTGGATTTAACTATTTAAGAAAACAAGATGAGGGCAACTTATTTTCACTTCTTCCAGTAAATTTATTCCATTGTTTTGTTAATAAATTTAACAAAATATATTTCTTAGAGAAATAAACTGCAAAGAAGCCACTTCTTTACAAAACCTTAAAATTTCCACTTTAACTAAATTTATATTATCATTCATTTCATGAAAGATACAATCAGCAAAAAATCCTATCAATTTTATCCATAAGGGTAAGCTAAGTAGAATTACAGTAAATTTCTTAAATTTTGGCAAATAGGTCTATATTTTAGCTAAAAATAATCTAGAAATTTTCCATATATTTTCTTAATCCTAGTGGCTTATATAATTTAAAAAGCATATCTTCAAAAAGTGCTAATGATACTTATTTCTTATTGTATATTTATCCAATTTTGTCTTCCACAAAAAGTTGCCTACTGTCAGATCATTGACCTGGTCTAAAAATTTCTGTTTTGGCAAATATACTCCAGTAGAAAAAGTCTAGTATAGTAAAATAATTATAGCTATTTTTGACAAAAATGAAAACTGTAATTATAATTTGTCTATATTTTTTAGTAGTTTGTTAGAAAACAGTAGGAGATAGTTAACTTATATTTTTGGTAGGCAAATTATAATTATTAACCTATAATTTTGATTATTTTTGTAAAAATATGTATCATTAGCTTACATTTGGACTTTATTTTACAAAAAAAAATATCCTGTTTTTCTGTAAAGGATATTGTCTATGAGGCGTATTTGCACCAGCATTATTGTAAATGTGTGCTCAGTGTGATTGATCATTTTTTGTTTTATTATTCAAAACTAGGTGGCAGTTTAATCTGTTGCGAGACCTGCCCGGCGTCATTTCACGCTGAATGCTTGGGCATAGTGCCGCCGGAGGGAAGTTACTACTGTTCCGAATGCGTGGCCGGTTACCAGCCAAAGTACGGAAACATTGTGTGGGTGAAACTGGGGAACTACAGGTGCGTTTTAATCGTTCTCCAATTCCGGCCCCAAAGTGCCTTAGAAACGTCTCAAATCGAGAGCCTCGCTCTTTCTAAGCAGGTGGTGGCCGGCCAAGATCCTCAACCCTAAGAACGTACCCGTCAACATTCGCAACATGGTGCATCAGGTGGGCGAATTTCCCGTCCAGTTTTTCGGCACGCACGACTACCACTGGACAAACCGCTCCCGGGTGTTTCAGTTCCTCGAAGGGGACCAAAGCGCTCACGATAATGCGGCCAACAGGCTCGCAAAACTATATGAAAAAGGTGAGAATTTTTGAAAAGGATAGGATTTCCAATGTAACCCACGGATAAGGCTATATCGTAATTTTGTTTTCCGCTCATTAGCCCTCAACGAAGCGTGTGTTGCTTACCACGAGTGGAAGATTGCCAACGAATGTCGAGCAGCTCAGGACTTTGAAAGGAGCAGCTTGAGGCCACCGCAGTACAAATACATCAAGGTACGTGCGGGACTATGCTATTCTTTTAAAATTTCCTTACAATAGGGTGAAAATTCTATAATTTTGATGCCAGAAATTAAATTTCATATGGGCTGACTTCAACTTTAACTTGGAAATCCTACATTATGAAATGCTCTCTCTGTGTGTTTGTTGGTTTCTCTGTCACGTCAGTGAGATCTCGGAAATGTGGTGGATTAGAAGGTAGGGTAGGCAGGGATTAGCCCAGGGTGTCTGGCTGTCTGGAAAACCTGGGAATGAGTAGCGTCTGGAAATGTCATGGAAATTTAATCTGTGTCTGGAAAATCCAAATAAAATCTAAATAAAATGGAAAACTAGGCACTATTGGTGGTTTTTAGCCCATTTTTGAGTATTTTTGAGCAAATTTTTTTTTCATTTTTTGCAGTAATGTACAAAAGCTTTCAGATTTTCGCCTGCAGACCATGAAAAATATTTTTGGGTCGGAAAAAATATTCAATTTGTCGGTGCGGCCCAGGATAGTTGCCAAATATTGCAGTTTAAATTGCATGTGTCAGTAAAAATGAGTTAAAAATCTCTTTTATTTGGTCTGGAAATTTGTGAAAAATTGTCTGGAAAACCTGGAAATGTCATGGAAATTTGTTACATGGTTTGGCCAGACACCCTGTTACCCTCAACAGTGCATGGGTAGAGTGAGGCCTTTGGGGGAAGGATGAGGGAGGTGTCGTTGGGAAAGGGAGGCTGTGGCTTGCCATCAAAGGTGGAGTGGGGGGCCCGAGGTAATTTGACCGTACCCGTATCATTGATATCAATCTAAATTAATATAACGTAAAGCTAAATCCTGACTAAATAATTTATTTAAAGCTTAATCACAATTAAATCATTGACTTATACCTAAATCATGATTAAATCAT
Source organism: Proteroiulus fuscus (assembly GCA_034700285.1). Classification (NCBI taxonomy): domain Eukaryota; kingdom Metazoa; phylum Arthropoda; class Diplopoda; order Julida; family Blaniulidae; genus Proteroiulus; species Proteroiulus fuscus. The sequence continues at coordinate 5,800 of JAQIXP010002654.1, forward strand.
TGATTTAAAAGGTAACTCATACTTAAATCTACGCCTATTAAGAATGGGAGTAGGATGTTAGGGTAAACATGATTGGGAAGAAGAGCGGACATTGGTTTCCATCAAAAGCCAGATTTGGAGTTGCGGGTTAAATTCATGGGGCAAAATGTCCTATACCTTTTATGAAAATATCCTAATTTTTATTGTTTGCTAATACTAGACACTCTTTAAAACTTGAGTTCCCGCTTTTTCGAAACTCGTCTAATTCCTTTGTTCTGTATTCGTCCAGGCAAACAGGCCGGTTGGCCGAGTGACAATGACCACGGCTGACCCGTCCCAGATGACGCCCTGTGACTGCGATCCTCATTCCGAAAATCCCTGCGGTTCGGACAGCGAGTGCCTCAACCGAATGCTCATGTTCGAGTGCCATCCGGAAGTTTGTGCCGCCGGGCAAAAATGCCAGAACCAGCGCTTTGAGAAGCGGCAGTACATGCCAGCAGAGATATTCAGGGCAGAAAGCAAAGGATGGGGCCTGAAAAGTTTGGTGGACGTCAAAAAGGTAACAGATCCTTTATCATAAATTGTTATTCCAATTCCTTCGGAATTAAAACTAGGTTCTCACAATCTGGAAAAACCTGGAAAAGTTTGTTATTTAACCGGAGTTGAATGTTCGTGGAAAACGTCATGGAATATTATCATTGGCCAAGGAATATTCTTTTTTGTGCTTACTTTTAGATTAGATTTTTAATAACAAAGTTTAATACTAGCATTTTGAGATTTACCAAGAGGCTGATACAGGGTTCATACTGATTTGACCAGTCAAGGAAAGGTCTTTGTTAGAGAAAGTTTGAGGAAATCTAAAACTAGTCGTGAAATTCTAATTTTGTCATAATTTAGTATAACTATTTCATTTAATTTTCTAATATTGTAATACCTGTATATAATATTCGCTGCCTGTAATAGAATAGTCTGAAGATAAAGGTATTACTTTCAATCCAAATTCAGGGACGGATACAGGATTTTGCTAAGGGGGGGGGGGCAATCGCATATTACGAAAAAAGACGGCTATTTTTTTGGCCTATACTGACCAGCAAAATTTGCTGGCTAAAAAGGGGGGGCGGGCAATTGCCCCCATTGTCCTCCCCCCCCCCCCCCCTGTATCCGCCCCTGTCCAAATTACCTACATGATTTTGGGTCTAGAAAATTTTTACTTTGGTGAGGGAAAACCTTGACAAGTCAGTAAATTCAATGTTCCAAAAAGTTCAGGGACCCCCGTATAAGGATTAGCCCATAATTGCGTATCATTTCTTAATTTAGGGAGAGTTTGTTAACGAATACATTGGCGAAATAATAGACGAAGAAGAATGTCGACTTCGAATGAAAAAGATGCACGAGGAGAACAACACCAACTATTATTTCCTGACAGTGGACAAAGATCGGATCATCGACGCCGGTCGGAAGGGCAACCTATCTCGTTTCATGAACCACTCCTGTCAACCCAATTGCGAAACACACAAGTGGACGGTCAATGGAAACACCCGGGTGGGACTCTTCGCCGTTTGCGATATCCCAAAAGGTTATTTTGCTTTTATTTTTTTATCCCCTCGTGGAATATTTTCATGCAATCGTACGGTCTTCTTCTATGCCACTAGGGACGGAACTGACTTTCAACTACAATTTGGACTGCCTGGGAAACAACAAGACGACGTGCCGGTGCGAGGCGCCCAACTGCAGCGGATTCATCGGAGAAAGGCCGAAGGTAAGCATTTGCCCGATTAGCGAAAGGACCGTATTTCTATGGCACCGAATTTAATTGGAGAATATCTTCCGAACACAAAGAAGAGCAAAGAGATCTGCAAGGAGATTGACAAGGCAGGCCATTTGAAGAAGAAGAAGCGGAAACCGCGGGTCGTACGGTGCGAGCACGACGACGAATGCTTCCGCTGTGGCCACGACGGAACGCTGCTAATGTGCGACCGTAAAAACTGCACCAAAACCTATCATCTCAGTTGCCTTAACCTTGACAAGCCACCCCATGGTAAGCAATCTAAATTCGATTCCCTTGTAATAGAAAGCTAGTTAAACTTCTCGAATAAAGTCGAGCCCGACTCGTTCTTTCGAAACTGTGATGGTTCCCAGTTTAAGAAATGAAGCACTTCAGTCACAATATCTGTCTGCTGGTGATTACCTTTTACAAATGTAGCAGGTCATTGTTTGGTCAGTTCAATGGACTATAATTTACGTAATATAATGTACTCACTCCGTAATTTTCCTCCAGGACGATGGGAATGTCCCTGGCATCACTGTGATATCTGCGGAAAAGTCGCTTCATCTCTGTGCACCGTCTGCCCCAACTCGTTCTGCAAGGAGCACAGCGCCGGCAACATCCACTCGCTTTCAGAGACCATTTCCTATTGCGTCGATCACGTCAAGGAAGAGGAGGCCATTGTGAGTATTTGTTCGTCTGAAAAGTAAAACTTTGATTATATGTTAATTCCCTTTCGCTTTGATAGCAACTATCGATCGAAAAGGTGGTTCATAATTCCATCGGGATAGAGGAATCCAGAATGGCAAAGCACGTGTCCGAGGTACCCAAGGTGGAGCCCACGATCATTAACCTTAAGAAGAAGAAGTGTCGGCCACTGAAGGCGGTTCCAGCTAAGGTGGGAGCACCCAAAAAGGGTGAGCCTGACAAGCGCAAGCGTATGATCGCGGAAAAATTGAAGATCAAATTGAATGGGAGCAAGAAGAACGGCTATCCGACGTGCAAGCGGATTCGTGGCAGGCCGCAGAGCAAGGACAGGGCGCCAAATATTAAGCGGAAAAAGCCCAGCCATCAGAAGAGGAACCCGGGCGAATCTCCGGCAAACGGCCCGGCCGTCGTCATAAATGGAACTGCGAAAAAACGCATAAAGCCGAAGGCCGGCGGTGCAGAAATGAGCGCGAAAAGGAAACTCGTTGCCAAAATTAATGGCAAGACGATAAAAATGTCGTCCAAAAAGAAGGCTGCCAAGGTGCTCGAGTGCGACGAAACGCCCCAGCAGGTCTTATTACCTGTTACTGACTTGCCGAATGGCATGCCAGAAAGGACAGATGTTCTTACTGAACCCGAACCCGAACCCTCGCCGGTCGCAGCTTGTTCAGAAGTACCAGAATTATCGTCACACCTCGACATCGTGGATTTTTAAGGATGTGTTATGCTCGTCGCATCGTTTTTTTTTAATGAAATTCCATAATTCCGTGAAGTATTCCAAGCACCCATGTTTTTACTTCATTTTCATCTTCGGATTAAGTTCTTGATTTTTAAAATTTTGAGTTAATGATATTTTATTTCTGTGCATCGTGTAAAAGCTTCAGTGTTTCATTTTTTTTTACCCCATCGTGTTCTGTTGTATGACCGTAATTCGAGCAGAGTGGGCATTCCAGCATTTCTGCTTATCTCGCTCCAGATTTCAATTCTTCGCTGCGGTAAGAACTACAGTAAAACCGACTGGGTTCTAGAAATTTTATGAAAGTGACTGAATACAAAGGGTCTGAACTTTTGTATCGCTGAAATGCATTTTCCTGCAGTTTTATTGGCGATTTTACTGCGATACATAAATTGAAATCAGAAGCAAAATAGCTGCAGAAATTCTTTGGGATAATATTTCCGCTTGTAGCAGATTGAGAACGGTTGAATGTCATTTAGTCAGAAAATGGTTGAAGGAGACTAAATTTTTTAAAAAATATATATATAAAGCAGTATTTGCTCGTACGTTTCTCGATTGGACGTTTTTAATAACGTCGGTTTTGATGTATTTTAGTAACGTTTTTCGAAGGTCTCCTGCGTGCAGTCAGTCAGGTTTATATCATATTTTTTTTTTGTAATTTTAAAATTGTGTGTAAGTAACATTGTATCATAAGTATGATATCACCCCCCTGGAAATTAAAAGGGATTTAGTAAGATTACCTCATAACTCCAATCTATGCCATAGTAACTAGTTTATTTTTACGAATTAGGGTGCATTCTGTAGTTGATTGATGTATTCCCGGAAAATTAATTATCTGAGATTATTTGTGCCAGATTTTCCTCTATTGATGTTTTATGTTCACAGGGGGCATAGCGTTTGATTCTAGGAAGATATGAGGTTGACTTTAGGTGCCTACCAAACAGTGCAATGTGAATATTTTTTTTTAAAAAGAATGACAGTTGGTCATTGAGCTTGAAAATACCTAACCTTAACGTTCATGTGCAAGTCGTAAAGTTTTATTACCGAGATACACAATATTTGGCTACTTTAACATGTTGCATGGCGTACAAAAAAGAGGCAAATATCACTATTAGTCTTTAATTTGTTCGTACAGCTTGGGCACGTAATCGTCCCACTGTGCCTGGTAGAAATTTGCGGCCACCGGATTGCCCAGCTTGTATTTCTTGGCGAAATCACGGATCTTGAAATTATTGCGCTGTTTGCCGCTCTGCGATGTGTGGCGGGGTTCATCGCAAGTCAGTTTGTCTGGCTGCTTGTAGGCTAGGAAGATATAGCGATGAAGGCCTGCAATGTTTAAATGGAAATTTAGTTGTGAGAAAATGACATTCTGACCGTTTCTGGTGCAGTTGGACAATCGACACATTGTACAATGTTAATATTTGCAAGATTTTTGGAGATAATGGAATTTTCACAGATTGACTAAAGTAATTCAATATTCATCAAATTTTCTGAAAATTGAAATTTTTAGTATTTTTCTGATAGGTCAGTCAATATTTATTAATAAGACTGAGAATTCCACTAAACACTTTTTTAATGAAATGACAATTTTATTATGTTATTAGATAGTTGTATGCAATTTTATTCAGATTTGCAATTTATTAGATTTATGGGGTTTTACTCATAATTTAGGTAATTTTATTAAGATTTGCAGAGGATTCCAGGGATTTTAAAGATTGGCTCGATTTTATGGAATTGTCATTTGTAAATCTAATTGAGAGTATGGGATTTATTAGAATTGTCCAAATCCTCGCAATTTCAATTCCAAACAATCCTCCCATTGAAAGCTCACCGGTTCCCTTGGGTGGTCCCGATCCAATATAGTCTGAAATGGTTTCTCCTTTGGACAAGTCGTTGCCAGGAACGTTGACGATCAGCCAGTGGAGCCATTCGCCGAATTTTGGTTCGGCCCGCGACGGAGCATCCGGATCTAAGAACAAAATTTGGTTCATTACAAAAACTTTACACAGGTTAAATCAAAATGAAAAAGAAAAGCATTGGTCATCACTCACTTGTCCACATTCAAGGTACATATCGATGGCTTAATTCATAAGTGATCAATATGCTATCTGATAACATGGCAAATTCACCACTTCTGAATTAAACCATCGATATGTAAGTTTAATCAATGCATTTTGCTGTTTACTAGTTTTAGGGGCAATTCCATTAGCACACAGCCTTACCTGTTAGGCAAAATGTATAAAGCGAACCACTTTCACCTTCAAAGTGAATGGTTGGTTTATTTTGAACTTGTGTTGGGGTCAATTCGTTGCCCAAATTTGCCTCTACTCCACTGTCATATTTAACCTAATAGAGGCAAAAAAAACTTTACAAAAAAGTGCTTATGAATAGATAACAGCAATTGTGGTAACATTTTTCATACGTCCATTTTTATTTAAACTTTCCTTCACATACGTTACAACCTTACAGTAAATTTCAGAAAATGATATTTCCTCTCTCATGAGCAATTATCAAATTACTATTTGATAAATTTTAATCATTCCTCCTGCTATACCACAACTGCCCCTGTAGGTTGGCAGCAGTAAATACACTGGTCACCCTCAAGCACTCAAGCCTGACCAGTAAAGCTTGGCTCATGTACTCAAGGACAAGCACAGGACATGAAAGGCACTACGTGCCAAAATATCTTCTTAATCAATTTGTGACAAATATATTAAAGCTAATTTAGGATATTTACCTGAATTATATTTGCCGGCACAACATCAATAACATCAGGGACGACCTTGTGAGTTTCCATTCCTAGGACTTGCTTAGACAAATTTCTACGGCATAAACTAAAGACAGTGCGAAGAACACGCATATATGAAGTAAAACAATTAATCCCCGAGTTACAGTAGTTATAAATGTTATATAAAAGTAGTTACAACTGCTTTTAATAGCTGAACTTTCAAACCAAGCTGAAACTGCGCACGATTTATTCCAAAAGATGGCGGTAATGTGCATTTTTATCCATGTTGTCAGGTATTATTGCAGATTAATTCCCCATCAAGCAGAAAAATTGGCTTACACTTTTTATTTGGTTTTAGTGAATTCTTCCTAACGATATAAATATTCAATCTTTTTAATATAGGTCATTTACTTTTATAGTTTAAATTTTAGTCAGTGGTACATATTTAATTACTTAACTCGATTTTTTTTTAAAATCGCAAAACCTACTTTTATTAAAATTAGAACTTTTAGGATTGTCAATCTGGTCACACTTATCATTCTTGTTTCCAAACAACGCACTTTTCTTGGTCAAATTCTAGCATTCGGTCGTGTTTTCTTGTTGTTGCTTTCTTAGCTAAATCTATCCAATTCTATGATTTATATTTGAATATCTTAATCATTTTTTAAACAAAAAAATCATCTAAATAATTGTTCGGCTGCCATCATAACGATTTCAAATCTGAATTACTAAACTGCTGTTGTTTGCGTTGTTATCGCCGATCTTCCCGAAAACAACATGGAGACGAGCGCAATTTTGAACGGCAACAACAACGGACTTGATTTAGACGACGGAGACGAAAGCCTGGATTTAAGTGAGAATGAAATTGATGCGGGAGGTGATGGCGACGGTATGGTTGATGAATTAATTCCAAAAACATCTGCTACTCACATCGATATGCGAGTGAAGAGAAGGGCAAAACGGCCATCGCAGTACGCTTTCAAAGAAGCAACTGCTGCCGCCACTGCTACTGTCAGCAACGGCAATCCAACAGCAGCCAATCTACCTACTATCAGGTTGCTGAAAAACAGCCGAAAATCCAGAAATGGATTCGGAAGGGGATTGCCTAAAAAAGGTAAATAACGAGCCAACTTTTATTTTTGCTTTCAATATTATATTATATGCACTTTAATTTATACATGTACAAAACCCAAAATAATATTGTTTTGGTTCAAGCACTTTGTTGTTATTTTTGTTGTGGCACGAGTACCGTACTTTTTCCAAGGTTGTTTTGGAAACAGTGTTGATAGCAACATTTACAAGATTAGGTTTTACTTGGTTTTCTCTGAAATTATCAGCATTTTATTTTTATTTCTATAGCCTTTTTTCAGCCAAATAAGTTGATAACAGTGAACGGTTTACAAAGGTGAAATTGTGACCTTGGACTTAAGTTAACTCAAATTGAAGGCGTGCCAGCTGTTTTCATTGTTATTTTCTATTTGGAATGATATATGCCAAATGTAGATTTTATTAGACTTAGGGCCAGTTGCACCAACAAAAGTTAAGTCTTAACCCTGGATTATTATGATCATGTGACTGGTTTGGGCCAATGAAAATTCAGGAATGTAAAGAAAACCTAAGATTAGCAATGGATTAATGTTAACTCTTGTTGGTGCAACTAGCCCTAGTAAAGCTGCACTGTCCTGAAGAAATTTTGTTTCAAGTTGGGGCTCCAAGCACGTGCCAATTACATTTGCTTTGCTGGCATATGCACGTGCACAGAGCTCCATTTTTGGAACAAAATTTCTTCAGGGCAGTGCAGCTTTAAATCATACATCTTGGGTGATTCTTACTGATTTGAAGTATTTTTAGTGGAATCTTACAGGGGAAGTTTCGCTTTATGACTAAGGGCCAGTTGCACCAACAACAGTTAAGTCTTAACCCTGGGTTATTATGATCATGTGACTGATTTGGGCCAATAAAAATTCAGGAATGTAAGGAAAACCTAAGATTAACATTGGGTTAATGTTAACTCTTGTTGGTGCAACTGGCCCTTAGTGGGGTTTTTTTAAATGCTAGACTTTGAAACAAAAACTTTGCCATAAAGATAATAACATTGGAATTAATTACCTGATAAGAAATCACAAGTTTTATGTAAAACATGGGCATTGAGAAAGGGTCACCATTGGACTTTCAATTTTGTCTTCACTTTCCTTCTATGCAATAATTATTGGGAAGAAGAAGAATGTATTATAAATAAAAGAATATTTCAAAAGAAAATTGCACTTTTTAAAAAATGTAATTTCAGTAGGGGGAAATTTTCTGGGATCTTTAGTGTAAGTTCATGTCACTACTGTTTTCATGAAATCATGGTCTTTATCCACATAGGCTTATTTTTTATTCATGATAAGCATGCCTCTACAGGGTTCCCACTCACCTGGAAGGTCAGGGAAATGGGAAATGGTCATGAATTTAACAAAAACTAGGGAAATTTCGGGGAAACAACAGCTGAACAAAAAGAAATTAAAAGCAAGAAAATTCAAACTGCATAATAGGCTATTTACTTGCAGATAGGTTACTATTCAAATAGTTTTAATCTGTAAAAGCCACGATATCTTTGCATTAAATTAATAATTGTCATGTCGTGTCTTACAGCATGTTTGATAATAGAAAAAAAAATCCTGATGGGGATAATTAAAATCAGGCCATTAGAATTATTTCCTTGATGGAGGAACTCTTGTTTATTTATTGGGCTGTCAATTTAAGGGACAAGGTTAGCATATAAGATAACAAATTGTACCAAGATATTTGTTTGAAACCTTTGGAAGTTTTGATAACTGTTGTTATAGAGAACAAGACTTAGCTAGGGGCAGCACTATAGAAAGTTAATTCTACAAATGTATTGTCGATATTTGCTGTA
>JAQIXP010002655.1:0-14614 GCA_034700285.1 Proteroiulus fuscus
ACAGACAGATGACGGTGACATAAGCCCTGGCTCGGGCTAATAGAAAAGGATCACAAACTATTTAGAAAAGGATCACACACTATTTAGAAAAGGATCACAAACTATTCAGAAAAGGATCACAAACTATTTAAAAAAGGATCACAAACTATTTAGAAAAGGATCACAAACTATTTAGAAAAGGATCACAAACTATTCAGAAAAGGATCACAAACTATTTAGAAAAGGATCACAAGCTATGTAGAAAAGGATCACAAACTATTTAGAAAAGGATCACAAACTAATTAGAAAAGGATCACAAACTATTTAGAAAACGATCACAAACTATTTAGAAAAGGATCACAAACTATTTAGAAAAAAATCACAAACTATTTAGAAAAGGATCACAAACTATTTAGAAAAGGATCACAAACTATTTAGAAAATTATCACAAACTATTTAGTAAAGGATCACAAACTGTTGACGTTTAAAGAATAGTTAAAATTTATTTCTTGAATTAACCTCTTTAAAATAATTAAAATGGCAGCTTGCATAGTAACTTGCACATGCAAATAAAAAAGGGTGATAGCCTGGTGTGCATCAGTGCACATGCATTTTGAGCTAATGCTTGGATTCCAGAGAAAGAAAGAAAAGAACAAATTTAAAAATTCAGTTTTAGTTGAAAAAAGTGTGAAGAATGATGTGTAATTACAGTGCTTTTTCGGTGTTTAAAAGTATAAATTAAAGTCAGTAATTGTATAAGTGATTCGGTTATTGTGCCTGCCTGGAAGTGAAAGGAAGAAATTAAAAGGAAAGATGAGCCGAGCAGACGAAATGGATTTAAGTATTTAAGTTAAGCCTTTTAGAGAATTTAAACTATACAGTCCTCTATTATTTCGATCCACTTAATATCGAGAAAGAACAACTTGGAAACTTGGAAACCTTGAAACTTTTATCTTTAAACATTTGAAACTAATATTGTTTGAAATTGAATTCAAAATTTTAAAATGAGGTATAAACGACCTTAATGAAACCCAGCAGGCGTTTTTCTAAATTTAAAAACTTAAAAAATTCAAAATTATTAAATTTAAAAACTTTAAATTTTAAAACTTTGAAATTTTAAATCTTTTAAAGTTTGAAGAAAATAAAGCCTTGAAGTCTTGAAACTTTGAAACCTTTAAACTTTGAAACCTTGTCACCTTGAAAGTTTGAAACTTTAAACATTTGAAACTTTGAAAATATAGAGCTTTGAAACTGAAATTTTAGAACTTTTAAACTTTTAACGTTTAATGTTTAAAACTTATATTCTTTGAAATTTACAAAACCTGGCATAAGCCATTTTAATAGTTCTGGAAAAAACTAAATATGGAGAGTATTTAATTATTACTTAATATATTTTGGTGATAAATATATCCACATATTTGAAACTAGTTATTTCTTCATATTTATCTCATGGAAAATTAAAATTATAGTCTGTTTCTTTTATTTTTGGCAATTTTTATTTGAATAGTAATGAGAGAAAATATTCACATTGTAATGATATTAATTAGTTACAATTCTGCAAACAGTTAACAAAGAAAAGTTTTTAAAATAATGTATGGGATTTTCAGATATATTTTCAAATGAAATGTTTTATATAATTACACAATCAATGAATTAAAAAAGTCCTATTTACATAGAATAAATTGTTTTATTACTTTTTTTTAAAAAAAAAAAAAAAATAAAAAAAGGTATTCATTTTGTTCAATAGTGTTGCTTGCAGGTTGCTCATTTCAATTTGTTAAAGTCTTCATTTTATAACAGATGTTCATTTTCTTGCACTATTTTAAAAAAAGCTTTTTCTTTTGTGTGCATTAACTGACTTGACTAGAAAGCAGTGTTTAAATAAATTGAAAAGAAAAGCTTTTAGGATTATTTTATTGTTCCATAAGTTACATTTGGAATTAAAAATGACATTGGTTTTTGGAGAAGCAATAATTCAATAGAGCAGCATTTGTTTCAAATACTTTTAAATTTAACATACATTCATTTTGTTTTCCAAGAAAAGCATGTCTGATTCAATTTACCACAAATATTACTGCTTTTATGCTCCTGCCTTGAGACATCAGGCTTCCGATTATAGAAACTCCACAATTGCTTTCTTTTTGTCAATGTTGAATTCAATGTTAGACATGAATGATTGCAAGACGACACATATTTAAGCAAGTCATCAAACCTTGTGTGAATATAATTAGTGAGCATGTCTGATGCCTTTATTTTTTCTTATCACTGGGTATTGTTGAAGAATAGTTAAACCAGTTTTAACTACCATTCATGAATAATAAATATCTACACACAAGAAATGCCTGATGACCTTTAATGAGTATTGAATACATGAAGTTATAAATACACTTTTAGAGCAATGTTCTTAAATACTCATTTGTGATGTCATTGCATAATTTTATAGTGTCTGTGACACTTAATTCTTGACATTGATTTGATAGGGTTGTTGGTTTATTATTCTGTAATGAAATTTAAATTGCTACTGCTGACAAAAAAACGTGTTTGCTATCTGTTGCTATGCCATTGAAAATGTTGGTATCTTGGTTATTAGACAATCTGGCAATTGGATGTTTTGACAAATCCTTTGGTTAATGCAAACATGACATTGTCAAACACTTGCTGTTGTTGGAACCACTGGTTTTTAAAATTATGCCATATACTGGTATATTGGAATTACTGGTCCAAACTTTCTGTTTGTTAAGCTGAAAATATTGGTTATATTGACATTTTAATGGGGGCGCTAATCAATATTCTCTCATGTTTATATAAATGTTTATACATTTCAGGGTGAGTGGTCAACCATGGCAAATCTATTGATTTCCAATGGGAGAGATGTTTCATTGACTGTTAGAACTATATACATCCTCACATAGACAGTAGTTCTGGTGGCAGCAATATTGTGATCAATACCACGTGTTTTTGTTAATGAGCATTAAGCATTCTTTGTTGTCATGTGGTCTTGTTAATATCGAAAAGAAGTAGCTTGCAGTAGTCTTCTGTTTTATTATTAATTAATTTGGATTATATTGAACAATTTTTGGATTCTCATATTAATATTCATATAATATTCAAGCAACAATGTCGATGCTTTACATGGTCAGTCAGCAATGTCAAAAGCAAACCATATTTCTAGTTGTGTTTTGTAACATTGTGTCAAATTTATTTGCTCTTAGTGATGTTCTTGGTGGTGGAATAAGCTCATAAACATTTAATACTATAGGGATGTCAGAAAAATTAAAAACCTTACAATATAGCTGGTCATTTTTGATATATCTGTTGTAATGAGGACACAGCTTAAGAGTTAATGTTTAATATATGGCAATGGGAGGTGGTTAACTATTCATTAACCAAAAGACAAAAGTGGATTGCTGAGAGACTGTGGCACAACTTACTAATGTCTTACATGACTTGTAATAAGATAGAAATCTGTTTATGCTCTTCTATGCTCATATTCTGAAAGACTGTACATTGGTCATGATACTGGAAGTAAGCACTTTAAAAACTGATATATGAAATGTTAAAATGAGTAATAAACATGGTTTTATTAACCATGCAGAGAACTTGGTATGCATTGGTTTATTCCACAGACTCCTGGAAAAAGGTTATATGGTACTCCATACCTGGTGACTCACTTTGAACATGTTTTTGAATATAAGTCTACCAAAGTTAAATCATTGAATTCTGCAATTCTTTAACTATTCCTTAGTTAAATTTACATTTGTTGTGACCTATATAACTTCTAAAAGGGCAGCATTACATTATTATTAAATATCATGCACTATGCAATGTCTGGACCCATTTGCTTTTAAAATATTTATTAAATATAATTGAAATAGTTTTTCTCAATAGATGTGTTTGTGATCAAGTATATTAGTAGGATTTATTTCATAGATTTAACTAACTTTGTAATTCTCACTTAGCTTTTGTTACTGTAAAGCTTCTGAATGCTACAGTGACATATTCACTCTAATCTTCATCAGGAGATCAATACCTTGAGTTTGAATAGATGCTTATTTTTACTTTCTTTTGCAGCTTCTGATTATGGGATTATGGCTTTCTGGTTGGTGTCATGTAATGGAAATGCTGATCATTGGATTCTGAGAATCTTGAGTTTGAATTGCTATAGATGTATTTGTGGCTATTATCTACTGACGTGTGGATCTGTAGCAAGAAAGGATAACTAGGTAAGGATTTGGAATTGTATGCAGTTATATTTGTAGTATAGTATTGGCATTTAAAAGAAGACTTTCCTTTTGTAGAAAGCTAATTTCAAATAAATAGCAAGTGAAAGGGGCAAAAGCAAGCAATGTTGGATAGAGTTAGTTACATTGTTAACTTTTAAAAGAACTACACATGACTCAAAACAGCTAAATATATAGTTAACTACTTTTTAAATTTTGTGAAGATAGACCAATGATCTTTGGAAATCAATCAACTCATCATTTAAATTTTGAACATGTAAGGCAAAAATTAGGAACATGTGTACTGCCATTTATATTTTGTGTATACTGCTTAAAACTAGTAAGTTTTCATTATAGTGTAACTATGGCAAAGTAAAAAATAAGGTCTTAAGCATCGCATCGGTAGCATTCTTATCATAGAGGTTTTTACAAGAAACGATAGGTTTTATTGATCTGAAATGAGCATTAAGTTTTCCTGAGTTTCATTCCACTTTTTCTATTTGGAATCACAATTTTGACATGGGCCAGCAGTTTGACTTGATTTCTTTCAAATATTAGTGCCCAAGGGGTTATGCTCAAAAGTGGAATTCATTATCATTTTTGGACATATAAGACAGCAGAAAGTAAAAAAAATCAATTTCTGCCTTCTCTCATATATTGATTGAGGATTCCTATTTTCATGCCTGAACCAGTTTGGAGACTTTCACTGCCTCTTGTGTTGCTTTAATCTACTTCAGTATGGGTCAGATCCGCATGGATCAGGAAAAATCATTTGGGAAAAAATATGAGACACTACATATGGAAAGTGATAATATAGTTTATAGTGATATTGAATTCTGAAAGCAGATTGATGTCCAATGATAACAAATCAACAATTAGCATGATAATGCTACAAGTTGGCAATCTGTTGAGCTGTTGATAAACACACATCACAAACAAAAACAGCAACTGACACTCATTTTCCATTATGGTTGATTTCATTATGCCTGTTGACATAATTGGCCATCTGGTTTCACTGTCGTAGGACATTAACACTTTCTTCTTCAAGTCATACATTACATTAACCCTTATAGCTAAATGTCAGTATATTCCTAATTTTAGCACAAAAATCCCAACACTGAACACAGTGTTGAGTTTGTTTTCGGTGCAGTTATTATTGTTGAATAAGAGAACACTTTTTGCCTCCTGGCAGCAATTGTAATTGAGATTTCTTCAAGTGTAACAAAAAAAAGAGCTTCCTGCATTACCAGTTTATCAAACTCCTCTGCTATATCTAATTTTAAAAACTTTGTGCCTCTTATTAGTGAAATAATATTTTAACATTAAGTAGAGATCAAATTGAATGTATACACATGTAGCCACATGAGTCCAGCTTTCTTGTTTATGAGAAACAATATGTTTAAAGTAAATCGAGATTTATTGCATATTGATTAGTTATTTTAAAATTCTGAACATAATTTTAAAAATAGAAGTGTTAAATGATATTGTCCTCTTTTTAGAAAGACTTTATACAATACCTCCTTAGTCTGATGAATTTGCTGGAATGATAGCCATTTAAATTGAATCATCAACATTTGATATCATACTCATTTGTTAATTGCCTATGCAAAGTATCTTAATCCTAAGCAACTTTCTGAGATAACATAATAAACAGCATAAATAAACAAAATTTTATATTGGTCCTATGATTTACATTTATTGGGTTGTGTATTGCTATTTGGCATTTGGTTAACTGGTCCATTGGTTCAAAATAAATTTAAAATTTGTTTCTGAAATACATGAAATCAAATTAAAAAAGAATTTCATATTTATTTTCAAAGTTAATAAATACCCAATGATAATATTGCATAAAACTATCTTAAGCAATAAATAACCTACAAATAATGATGCATCTTTAGTGCATTGGTAATTCTTACTGGGTTAACTTATTTTATAAACTATAGTCAAACTTTTATTAAAACGATATATTTTCTAGTGGTGCTGGGTGATTATTAAAGTAATTTGTAATTTTGAAATATTGATCAAAGGCATTGTTTATTAAATGGAGACAGAACTTCTTTACATTTGTTCGCTGTAAGATTTTTCATATCTTTTGTCATAAATTTATGCCTACTCGTATATGTCAAATTATATTGCAATACCATGCCAAAAAAATGTGGCACTTCATTGTCCACAAATTTGTTAAATGTTGACATGTTGGTAATAGTCATTCCATCAATGACTAAAAGTCAGCCTCAACTGCATTCTCTTCTTCCCTCCTTGCCATTTTATTTTACCTTCAAGTGCAAAACAAATATTTTACCATAACTAGGGGATAAGGCAGAGTTACAAATTGAAAATTTGTACTTTTTTCTCTTTACCATTGCTTCAATGTGATAGTGTTAATTACATTACTGTTAGAATTATGTTGTTTGTTGTTTTTATAGTGTATTGTTTATGTTGTTAAAGCATACAATGTGTTACACTAGATGTTTGGCAATTTTTTTTATTATTTAAAATATTAAACTAGTTTTTATATTTATAAGTTAAACCATCTTAATACAAGAATTATTGCAATTTTACCACACAACAACCATTTTTAATTATGTCATTTTCAAAATTAATTATCCAATATGCAATACATTGATTAACATTTCCTAAACATCATTTGTAAACAATTTTGCACTGTTATTAATGAAACACTACTTTTTCTGATTGTATTGTGATGTTCAGTAGTTTTATAAAGGCTAGAATTAAAATTGAATCTATGAAAGGTAGATTGTTAAGAATTTCATAATCAATCAACCACCTATTTAAACAATTTGGAAATGCATCCTCAAATTAAATTGAAACAAGTTATAAAGTTATATTTTTTTAAAATTTAGCCTTAGCTTTTTTAATTTATTATTAGTACATGAAATGGAAAGAAAAGCAAGGTTCAAGACATAATTTGAAGCACAAACCTTTAGCTTGCCATGCTGGCATCATTCATTGGATTACTTGATTTACTGATACCATATATTCTTTTTAAGGCTAAAAACTTTGTCTGCTACAAGATGTGATGTAATTCTAGAATATTCAGCAGATTATTTTTCTCAGCAACAAATGTAGCACAGTTCTACCCATCTGCTAGAATGCTTACGGTCTAAAAAGAATCCTAGTGCATATTAGTGCTTATAGTCTGCTTGTTCTGGTAACCACCTAATCAAAAATGGCAGGAACATGTAGTAGAAATGATAGCAGACAAATTTTATGGGGTTCACATCTATCAAACTGTTAGCAAAGACTCTGCACCAAAAAAGTGTGCTAGCCTGTTTACCTATTCTGCTATAA
This sequence comes from Proteroiulus fuscus, assembly GCA_034700285.1. Classification (NCBI taxonomy): domain Eukaryota; kingdom Metazoa; phylum Arthropoda; class Diplopoda; order Julida; family Blaniulidae; genus Proteroiulus; species Proteroiulus fuscus. Next base: position 7,512 of record JAQIXP010002655.1, read on the forward strand.
GCACTACTGCAAGAATCTTTCAAGCAGTGACAAAAGGAACACTTTCTAACTATTGTGCTTGGATGCAGACACACTGCTGAACAAAAGAATATGCTAAAAACAGGAATACTTTTGCTTCATGTGTGCTAGTTAGTGTTGTTTACTCTTATAGTAAACAAATATGGCAAGTGAAGTTGCAGTGGTTGGAGCATACACTTTCCTCTAGCATGAAACAAACCAGAATGAATTAGCAAATAAAAAAGGTTGCTAGCTCTGCTGGCATGGTTTACTTGCAGTGAACCTTAGCAGAACCAAATAGTAGTGAATAAAATAGCACTTTTGCTTTCTTTGCTTTAAGTGCTTTGATTGCTGGTGAATAATAGAATATGCAAAAAGCCACTAATAGCACTTCAAATCTTAGATTTGTTTCTAATTCTATTTGCACATAATCACCATTTTTAGCACTTTTATTCTGTCAGGAAGTTTGACTGTATATGAATTTGATAGTTGTTAATGCCATATTACGCAAAATATTTACCTATCAAATGTCATGGTCTTGTTAAAATTTAAATGGTATAGTTTTTTGTCTTTTTTTCCTTGGCTTGCTAAGTTGCTACTGTGGCTTGGCATGCTTTTAAGTTTTACCCTCTCATTACTGTGCATCAGTAACAAATCCTTGTTTAAACTCAAATGATTCAGTCTTTGTAACTACTTAGTTTATTGTAGGGACTTGCAAAATTACAAGGCACAAATATTAGTAACACTTCTTGCAGATGTTATACTCCAGTTCACCCTCAGAAACAGGAAAAAGCACATTCTAGGAACAACAAAGCAAGATAAGAATTCAATTGGAAATGGAACAGTCCAAACACGCTTCAGTGGTGACACTTGTCTTTTTCCATTTTGATCATGCTTTGCGTCGTTGTTCCTAGAATGCGCTTTTTCCTGTTTCTGAGGGTGAACTGGAGTATAGTGATGAGCTGACTTTGGCTTTAACTTTACAACTCACTACTCAGGCAAACCTTTGCTTGACTGTAGCTATTTAAAATGCTTAACTAATGCTTTTGACCTTAACCAACTTTAATGAAAACTAGAATCCCCTTATTTATGCTTCCTACACACATGCACGTTTTTTGCTAAGTTACATTTCTTAAGTGGCATAGTGACGTCATATAAATGTTTTGCGTACACGTACGTAGCTTACGTAGCTAGTTCGTTTGTGTTTAACTTTATCCAATTACGTAAATATACTTTCATGTGTGGAGGTCACACACGTAATGTAAGGCCACTTAAAAGACTAAACGTAACGTAAATGTGCATGTGTGTAGCTAGCAAATGGCTAGTCTATTTAGTTGTCCTATGAAACCCAGACCTGGTAACAAAAACAAATGTCACCCTAGAATGAAATTTAACATTTTCATGTTGCTTAAAAAACTTAAAGCTTTAGTTTAGAGGTCTAACCTTACAAAAGTACTTTCACAGCACATGCTGGGCCATTAATTTTACAAAATTCCATCTCATTAGGAGAGCTTATAACTACTTGCATTCTTTTTAGATTTTCACTAGTAGGATCACTAGAAAATAAATAAGTTGACCAATGACACACTACTTTAATTACTTTAATAATTGCTTTTTTGGTCATGTGACAGTAACTTTCAAAAATCACTGCCAGAAACAACTAGTTCATTCCAGTTTGCTTGATATCAACTAAGCTAAAAGGATGTCACATAACAATCAACTTATTCATAATTCAAAACTTGAAATAAATGCAAAATATTTTTAGCCATTTTACTCAACAGACCATGTCAAGCATGTTCACTGTTCCGATTCTCTTTTCCCATTTTTAACAATATTATTGTTAAAAATTAGTTTTATCTGGCATATCTTATAGTTTTTGATACCCTCATTATTTGCTTTACTTAGAGTTCTATCCCACAGGCTGCTGACCATTATCTTTGGCTTTCCCTTGCTTTGCTTGGAAAGCCTTCTTCATGTTTCTCGGCAGTATTTTCATAGAATGCTAGGTAAACCTGCTAAAGAGGTCATTAACTAATTCCAATGCACTTGGTGGCAACAGAAGCAATATTTGACTATTTTAGTACCTACAGCTAGTTGAGAATAGCATCTCTAAAAGCTATCTATTACCTCCATACATTAACAAAAGCTGATTCAATAATGTGCATTGAATGTGTAAGAATTAATCCTAAAGAAAATTTTGCCTGCTCTTCTGTTAAATTTAAAATGATTGCTTCTAATTGATTTACTGCTCTTCTAGTTTCTATTTAATGATCAATCATGTTAATAATCAGTGATGCTTGAAAATTTACATAGTACACTAGCTTTTTCATGAAGCATCTACCTTTCCAATTTGATGATTTACTGCTCAAATATCATCTGCATCAGTACTCCAAATAAAAAATAATTAATTCTTTTAGGTTTGTTAGAATTTATCATAAAAGGCAACATATTTTTTTTAAAAAATTACATGTGTTGTGCTTTACTTTTGCAAGGAGTACATTCTGGTAAGTTTCCATGTAACAACACTAGAGTACAATAATAATGGTGCTAAAATCAAAAAGCCTTGGTCATTATAACTGCAAGAAAATAGTAAGAAAACTGCACAAAATTTACTGAAAATACCATTAGCGTTATGCGGAAATGCTCCAAACATGCCTCAGAACTGTCTAAAATATGGCAAGCGAATGATTGGTTTAAAATGTAAAACAAAGTAAGGTACAATAACAAACCTGAAGTGAAAGCAGACAAACACTTTGTGTGAAATAGAAAATCGGTCTCAGGAAGTATTTAGTGACTAAGGATGGATCAAACTGACATTCTGTTTGCTCTTAATAATGGCTTTTTGTATGGTTGGCTGCATTTTGGAGGGAAAGGTCATGACAAGCGGAAGTGAAGGGAGAATTGGCCTATGGGAGGTCATGTAACAAATTGCTTGAAAGTGCAGAAGTCAAGACTAAGTGCAATTTAACACTGCTGTTTGGTTTTTGTGAAATATTAACTTTTAACAAGGTGAACATTTGACAGGTATTAAGCAATTTTGAATATCCAAAAATAGTGCTGTGTGGTAGGCCTAAAAGAAATTTCAATTCAGTGCAAATTATTTTTTCTAGAAAATGTTGAACTAATTTTGTTTTTCGAAGAAAAAATATTCTTAAATTTTTTGATAATTCTTTGAGATTTTAAAATTTTTGAAAGATGACTTCTAAATTTAATAACAAACTCTATAGACATTTTTTTCAAATATTAAATTCAAGGATAAAATTTATCGTTTAAGACTTTTTAAATATGAATCAGTAAATTATATTCATTTTTGCATTATTTTTAATATGAAACTGTTGTTTTTCCATTATTATTAAGGGTAAAATTTGGTCTATATTATACACATATAAACATTTAGATAAACTCATCTATTAGATGTATGTCTAGAAAAGGTTGTAATTGCTGTTTTTGTAAAAAAAAAAAAATTAACTAAAAGTTGTAATGGATTCTAAAAGCTCAAGATCATTTAATTTGTCAATATATTTAAAAAATATAATCAAAATCGTAAATTATTTAAGTAAGATCAAAATTTAAAAAAAATTGTAACAATCTTTAAACTGTTGAAAGAAATTTTTTGAGAAATTTAGGAAATCAGCAAAATTAGATTTTCTTACCATCAAAATTTGGAATACATTTTTCTGCAAATATTTTTTCATAAATTTAAGTATGTATTTTATCATTTTCCAGACAAAATTTACCAAGAAATATTTTTAAAATGACTTATGGGTAATTAAATGTTTTTAATACATTTGACAGTAGATTTTTGTTAAAATATCTCATTAAGCAATTATTTTATGAAAAGTTTTTTGAAATTAAGGTCAAAGTGTAAGTTGTTTTTGTGAAATTGATTTTGATTTAAAAAAAAAAATGTTATTTTTATTTTTATGAAAATTTGAATTTTATTTACGATATTATAAATTTTTCTGATAATATTGAAAACTGTATCTCAAATTTATTCATGAGTAAATTTGCAAAAGTTTTGATAATTAACAAAATTGATAACGGGTTTTAAATGAAAGCATTTCTATAATTTTCGTAATCGTGATTTGTCCTTATCAAAATTATGAGTAAGTTATATATTTATAAGAAACCATATCTTGTCTTTATGTTATAAATATTTGAGAATCCATTTTGCTGCTTTTCCAAATTAGAAAATCGATAGAAAATAGATTTCCATTAAGCAATATGTTTTTATCGTTAATATAAATAAAAGATAATCTGATTTCTCAACTTCGTTTTAGTTAATAGATTTCATTGTGTGAACTCAACCTGACAAGAATTTGACAAATTTATCGACTTTTTGAATCTATATTTTTCTTCGCCTGCGCCCTCTGGTGTATTTATCATTTTAACAAAATTAGATTTTTTTAGGTTAAATCTTTCTCAGTAATTTTTAATTTCTACTGAAATAGTTTGCTTTACTGTATAGCTGTAATGTTATACAATACTGCATTTGAAGGGGTTGCTTTTGAATTGACTGAAGTGCATATAAATTGATTTTTGTGTAACCTAAATAACATATAAAACCAAGATGGTAAATGCATATAATCTGACATGTCCATAACGGTTAGTGCTTCTATCCTGAAGTGGGTAGAATGTGGAATTGCATCATTCTGATGAATATTTTAAAATATTTTCTGATTTTAGTTTGCTTTGCTGCATAGCTGTAACGCTATACAATAAGCCCATATAGGGGTTGCTTTTGCATAAACTGAAGTGCATATAAATTTATTTTTTGTGTAAATTGAATAATATCAAAAACCAAGATGGAAATGCATATAATCTTATGTGTGTTTAACTGTTAGTGCCTCTATCCATAAGTGCTTGGAATTTTAAACGAAATCATTCTGAAAATGACTAATGCGAGTTTCAAGAACTGCACATATTCTAAAATACATATAACTGGAAATAGCTTGAAATGGCTCCTAGAGAATGCCGGTAAATGCATATAATCTGATGTGTGCATAAATGCTAGTGCCTCTATCCTGAAGTTAGCAGAATGTGGAATGACATTATTCTAGAAATGGTTAATGCCAATTTCCAGAACTGGGCATAAATTGAAATACGTTTAAGTGGAAATAGCTGGAAATAGCTCCTATAGAGAATGCTGGCAAATCCATATAATTTTGATGTGTGCATAAATGCTAGTGCCTGTATCCTGAAGTGGGTAGAATGTGGAATGACATTATTCTGAAACTCTCTAATGACAGTTTCCAGAACTGAGCATAACCGGAAATACGTGTAAGTGGAAATAGCTTGAAATAGCTTCTATAGAATGCTGGTTAGTGACTTTCTTACGCATTTGTGTACCTAGCAATAGTGAAAAGCAGCAGAGTTCGGGTAATTAACTGTTATTTACAGCTGAAATATGTCAAAATGTAACAAATGTCCCATAATGCACCTGTGACGAAAATAAATGATTCATTCCTGGCCCCATTAAGTAAGGCTTTTGTAGTGTCTTAAAACCTTCCCTCGGGAATCGATTGAAAAATGTAAAATATTACAGGTTATTAATCATATAAATAAATAGACTTTTAAGCCTGCTAGTTGATATTCATTTGCGAAGGACCAACGAATATCACCAACAAAATGTTACACCAGTGAAAAATTTTAAAAAAAATCCATTTTTTAAGCCGTCAGCCGTGATAGGCACCAGTTATGCTTGCTCGTGGCGCCAAAATTATTTATCTTTCTAAATTTGTTTTAATTTCTAATGTTCTAAATTTTGTTTAGTTTATGTTAAGGTAATATCAAGGGCCTGTAGCGCAATGGATAATGTGCTGGCCTACGAATGAAGAGTTTGTTGGGTTGACTCCTGCCAGGCTAGCATTTTTTTTTAAAGTTTTATAAATTTCTTTAATTTTTTACTAATTTTATTTATACTTTTTTTGAATGAATTCATTTTATTTTTAAATTTCTAAAAAATTATTAATTTTATTTGTATTTGTTTTTAATATAGTAATTTTATTTATAAATTTCTGTGATTTTTTAGGTCTTATTTGGTTACAATAACGAGGGCCTGTAGTGCAATGGATAACGCGCTTGACTACGAATCAAGAGATTGCAGGTTCGAGTCCTGCCAGGCTCGTATTTACTTTTTTTTTAAGTTTTATAAATAATTTTGATTCATTAAGATATTTCATTATTTAGGCTTAATTGTTTTTGAATAACGAGGGCCTGTAGCGCAATGGATAACGCGCTTGACTACGAATCAAGAGATTGCAGGTTCGAGTCCTGCCAGGCTTGTAATTATTTTTTTAAAGTTTTATAAATACTTTTGATTTGTTAATATATTTCATTGTTTAGGCTTAATTGGTTCCCAATAACAAGGGCCTGTAGTGCAATGGATAACGCGCTTGACTACGAATCAAGAGATTGCAGGTTCGAGTCCTGCCAGGCTCGTAATTACTTTTTTAAAGTTTTATAAATACTTTTGATTTATTAATATATTTCATTGTTTAGGCTTAATTGGTTCCCAATAACAAGGGCCTGTAGCGCAATGGATAATGCGCTTGACTATGAATCATGAGATTGCAGGTTCGAGTCCTGCCAGGCTCGTATTTATTTTTTTTAAAGTTTTATAAATGTATTTGATTTATTAATATATCGATGGTTTAATTCAAAAGTCGCCAATTTGCAAAAGATATAATAGCGTTTTCGAGGAAAAATGGTATAACCATAGCATATAAAGCATATGCTATGGTATAACTTAGAAGTAAACAATGTTAAAAGGCTGAAATTTGGTGAACAGATAGAACAATATATATATATTTTATAGGGAATGTGTTAATTTTTGTTGAATACTTAAATTAGTAAATTAATTAAGTAATTTGTGAAAGAAAAGGCTTAGATTGAAGTCATTAATTTGCACATTCATGAGTTTTCCTATTGAATAAATAGAATGCAACAAAAAAAAGAACGAAAATTGTCAAATTCACCACTTCCTTTTTAATAAAAATCCAGGTATGGAGAAATTTTGAAAATATGAAATGACGAATTGTACTATTCACCACTTCTAACTCTTAGAAATGACAGGTTGTGGCTTATTCGCCACTTTTCACTTCTGT